>JAYJLV010080943.1:0-14309 GCA_036873485.1 Torymus texanus
CAAACACCTGTGTCTGAGATACTCCAAGGACGGACACAGCGACCTCACCGGTTTCTGCGATGCCAGCTGGGCAACGGTAATCCGCTCCTTATCTACTGCGATAACAAGGGGGCGATAGACTTGAGTAAGAACTCCAAGTTCAGTGCTAGGACAAAGCACATTAACGTCCACCACCACTTTGTTAAGAGCAGCATTGAGAGAAAGGAAATCGAGGTCCAGTTTTTACCATCCACCCAGATGTTGGCAGATTCACTCACAAAAGCGACCAATCATCACAAACTTGAAGAATTTGTAAGAGCAGTAGGTTTAAAGAAGACTGAAGAAAAGTAATTTAGTTTGTGTAATTTTTATATTTTTAAATTCAAAGTAAATGTTAGATATATGTGTGTGTGTATATATATTGTAAGTTTTAAACCTTAACTAAATAAGAAATGTAATATAATATAGGCGAACCAATGTAAATTAATTGCGAACTGATGTAAAACCATTCATATGCGAGCGAAAAGAAACGTGAATGTATGTAATATTTAAATTGTATAATTGAGGGGGCGTGATGTAATGTTAGTCGTATACAATTATCAATTTGTGTGGTCTAATGACTAGCCTAGTTATTACTAATAGCGCTAGGGAACGAGGCCGCTCTCGTACTCGCTTCTTCCTCTTTCCGCCTCGGTACGCTCAACAGGACAGTCGTATTCTTGTTAAGGCTCGTCTCGTCCTTGTAAAAGCCTCAAGTGATTCAATAAAGATTCAACATGTATTTATAATAACCAAGTATTTATTGATTATGCTTCGCTTCATTTACATCAATTTTTATAATATTTACATGCTTATATATACCCAGATATTTAATAATTTTTATTAGAAAACAAAAATAAAGCCTCGTTAATAATACCATTATTAAGTAATTAATTTTAATTTTACAAATTTTATCATTTCAAATCATTATAAAAATACAAACTTTTACATTATATTCTTGCCCACTGCCATGCAACAGATTCAACAGGTGAAATAAAATAATTACACAGCTCTTCTCGAATTCTGCATTGTTGTAGATGGTTAGCTCCTTCAAAATCTCTGCGTTCAACATTTTCTATCCTTTCAATGTTTTGAATATTCCATCTGTTACCTACTTCATTACATTTAAAATCAATTAAAATATTATGTAAATAAATTGTGCTCATTATTATTCGTTCTACTGTTGATAGTTACCATGACGTTGTTGTTTGACACTTTTGAGCCAGCTGTCCAAATAATATGTGGCATATTATTAATTAATATGTGTCACTGTTAAAATATTATTCCTTCAAAATGGCTCCATAAGATACTTCTTCAATGGAAATATTCCATGCCCTATCAAGAAGTATGGGCACAGTATTTCAGAATTTGGCAAAAACGCTGGAGGGGGTAATTGAATTTCATTTTCTGTAAGAGCATGTCCAAGGTTGCTATTTGTAAATATACCAGCATCATTCTGAGATCCTGTAGTTATAATTTTATCGAAGAATGTGAAACATGCATTTTATTAAAGTATTGTAAATAAAATATTACATATATCATACCATAACTTCTAACATTTGCCCATATAAAACGCTTGTTTGAATCACAGCATGCCATTGTTACAATGCTGTAGAACTTCTTGTAGTTGTAAAATAAACTACCACTTATAGATGGTTTTTTATTCTGCAATGCCTTCCATCAAGTGCTCCGATACAAGTGGGACAATTTACATCTATCATAAATTCATTGGCTATTACTTTAAACTGTTCACGTGAAGGGAATTGAAGAGCCAATGGAGTAAGTACTTCACACAATACGTTACATACTTCTGGTATAACGTTTTTACGGTTGATAAACCAATGTTATACAAAAAGACCAACCAATAACAGAAAGACAAAATTTAATATTCAAGATAATATTTGACATGATAAACAAAATTATTTTAGCAAATGTTATAACTACTTTAACGTCAAGGCAAATCTTAATTCAGATGGCAGTGGTGGTCTTCGACTTCTTTTAATCAGTCTTTCTTTGACAAGATTATATATATATGTAAATATTTGTACATTCATCCTTGTGAATTTCAAAAATTCTTCCTCATCATGCAGCTTAAAATATTGAAATACTCTTTGAAAACAACCATATTCTGTTAAGTAATTTTGCCTTATAAGTGGTTTACTCCACCATCGTCTAAACCTTTTTCTTCTTCTTTTAAGATAATCAACTAATTGTATATACTGAAAACCTAACTCAGCTAATTGTAACTGTAAGTCTACGTAATTTATCTCATTCTCCACCTATTCAGTAAAAAATATCATTACTATTTTATCAAATTTTTTTTATAAATAAATATCAAGAATTTAAGTTTTACTTACATCAAGCAAGTTTACAAATTACTTGGAAAATGTCATCAATAATCTTTTTAGAATCTTATTCATTCATGTTTTTTTTTCTTCCTTATAGAGCTATCCAGGCCACATCTTCAAAAATTTTAAAACTTATCTCCAATTATTACTGATTTTCCAAACCAAATTTTACAAGTAAAACGACAACGTCAACATATTTTATCTATCAAAACGCAATTGAACTAGAAAAATTTAATTAGATTAGTAATAATTTAACTACAATTTAATTTTAATTACAATTACAATTACATTACCTTTTTCAATTAACAATTGTAATCACACGAGGAATAAACAGAACTCTTGACTGATCTGCACGGCAAAAGTCAAGGTTATTCTTTTACCAATGATGCTATAATAAGGTGTGTTCAGTACTGTCTTCAGAAAATGTTCATTATTTCTTGCAGTTGGCAGTACTCAGTTTAGCTAGCAACTCCGCGGATTCCGCCACGTCCGTCCGCATGCATACGCAAGCGTATGCACATATGTAGCCCGGGCCATATAATAGTAGGGACTCATGCGTATCGTTCGTAGCTAATGTCAAAATTTTCGAAGTTGCTCACATTATACGCCAAGTTTCATCACCTCTGCCATCAGAGAAATGTGAACAGTTCATTTGAAACCATATAAGGAAGTTAAAGTTGACAGATCCTACATTTTGAAAACCTCAACCAGTGAATGTTCTCATCGGTGCTGACTATTATGGTCAGATCATCAAGCCTAATCTCATCAAAGGGAGTGTGACTGAACCAGTTGCACAACTATCAATTTTCTGATGACTACTCATAGGTCCCTATCACTCAGCTGATCAACATAAGACAGTACATCATACAAGGGTTTCAATCAACACTGAAGAATTACAAGAATTACTCACACGCTTTTGGGTTCAAGAAGAACCACCCTCAATTCCTGAAAATCAAACTCAATAAGGAAGAAGCATTGTGGGAATACCACTTTGCGGAAACTCATACAAGAAATATTCATGGACAATATCAAGTAAGGTTACCTCTCACCAAATCAGCTGATGTACTAGGAAACTCATTTGGCAAATCTCAAGCGTATCTCAAACGAATACTCACAAAATGCAACCAAAACAGCATCTACAAGGAAAGGTATTTTGCATTTATAGAAGAATACTGTAAACTAGGTTACATGGTACAGATCCCTCATCAGGAAATATCTGCCAAACCATCTTATTATCTTCCTCACCATGGAGTGTTACGGAAAGACAGTTTAACGACCAAACTCAGAGCAGTATTCAACGGTTCAGCACTCACTACAAATGGGAACTCCCTCAACGACCTTATGCATACTGGACCTAACCTCTCACTCAACATTGTAGATGTTCTCACCTGAATTTGCATCCACCCATTGGTTTTCTCAACTGACATTACGAAAATGTATCGTCAAATCAAGGTGCATCCTCAAGATTGGAACTTGTAACGCATTTTGTGAATAGATGAAACGGGTCAACTCACTCATTTTTATTTGACAACCATCACTTATGGAACAAGAGCAGAGCTCCGTTTTTAACGATTCGGACACTCCTCCAGCTGGTGAAAGATGAAGGAGACAAATATCCACTGGCAGTTGACTCACTGCTTTACAGAAGATATGTGGATGACATCTTCGGTGGAGCTGTTACAAAGAAAATTCTCATGCAGAAGGTCAAGCAGTTAACCTCGCTATGCACGGCGGGTGGTTTTCCATTAGCCAAATGGAACTCAAACTCGTCGGAATTTCTCACAAACTTCCTTACAGAGCCATCAGCAGAAGAAGCTGTACGTCTAGATGATTGCGCTGCAAACATACTCGGATTAAAATGGCTCCCACGCTCGGATAAACTCACCTTCAGAATGACTCTGCCACCCAACCAGGAGATGATCACAAAATGGATTATACTTTTTGAAGTATCTCAGCTTTACGATCCCATAGGAATAGTCTCTCCTTCAGGCTTCACAAAATTTCTTGGGACCAATCACTGCCAAACTCAATTGTGAAGAAGTGGCTACACATTCGAGAAGATCTCACTCGACTGGATACAATTTCGATAACACGTTAGTTAGGAATCCAGAACGAATCGATTGTGGAACTTCATGGCTTCTCGGATGCTTCACAACAGGCGATGGCCGCAGTTCTCTACATCAAATCCACATCTCTCACATCTCATTCAACAACATCTTTTCTTATCTCCAAAACCAAGGTGGCACCACTCAAGCGACTTACAATCCCTCGATTGGAATTGGGAGCGGCAGTTTTACTCACGAAGTTGGCAAAAGACGTGTTGGATCATTCACGATTACCAATCTCACAGACACATCTCTGGACAGATGCAAAGGTAGCACTCACGTGGATTCGCTCACACCCTTCAAAGTGGAAGGATTTTGTCGGAAATAGAGTTGCACTCATTCAAGAACTCATCCCAAACGCAAAATGGAGACATGTGCCTGGAGCTGAAAATCCGACAGATTGTGCCTCTCGAGGGTTACTCATATCGCAGCTCAGAGCACACCAGTTATGGTGGCAAGGACCAAGTTGGCTCTGCCAGGATGAGTCAACTTGGCCAAGTCAAGACAACTCTATGGAAGAGAACAACCTTCCAGAAGAAAGGGCTAAGGTCGCATTCACCGCAGCCAAGTCAAACTCAAACACTCTATGGAATATCATCGATTATTACTCGCCACTCACTCAAATTTTCAGAATGACTGGATGGGAAATGATCGCATGTGATCGATTCAAGACTAGAGGCAAAACTCACCATGAATCGAAACTCACTGCTGATATAATCAGCAAGGCCAAACTCTTCTGGATCAAGGAACTTCAGCGCGTTCACTTCCACTCAGAACTCATTATGCTGAAGAAATCTCAAGCCCCACGGAATCATGTACTCAACAGGTTGACTGCATACATAGATTCGTCAGGAATCATCAGGGTAGGAGGTCGGCTTCACAAAACTCAACTAGATCATCACTCAAAGCATCCAGCTATAATACCACGGAACAGTCAACTTACAGCACTGATCATTCGGAATTCTCATTTATCTACACTCCACGGTGGCACTCAACTCACTCTTGCACACACTCGGCAGAAATTTTGGATTATTATCAGAGGCAGGGCACCTGTCAAGTCATTCATTTTAAAATGTGTGACTTGTGCAAGGTATCGGGCTCAACGTGCTCAACAACTCATGGGGCAACTACCCATGGCCAGGGTCACCCCATCATCACCTTTCACTCATACTGGGAGCGATTACGCTGGGCCAATCAACATAAACTCATGGAAAGGTCGTGGATCAAAAACGTACAAATGCTGGATTTGTATCTTTGTGTGCTTCTCGACATCAGCTGTTCATTTAGATCTGGTCAGTGATTACTCATCGGATGGATTTATAACGGCTTACAGACGGTCAAGGAGAGGAATACTTTCTTACCTCTACTCAGATTGCGGAACAAATTGTATCAGAGCAGATAAGGAGCTGAAGACTCTCTTCAAACAATCTCAACGAGAAAACCCAACTTTGTACAACTCGTTTATAAAAGATGAAACTCAATGGATATTCAACCCACCTGCTGCACCACATATGGGAGGCAAGTGGGAAGCAATAGTAAAATCAATAAAATTTCACTTACGGTGGATCATTGGGGACAATCTACTCTCGTTTGAGGCTTCAGTCGCCTTGCTCACTCAAATAGAAGGTTTACTCAACTCTAGGCCGCTAGAACCACTCAGCGAAGACCCAGAAGATGTCAACGCACTCACATCCGGACATATTCTCATCGGCCAGCTAATTAACTCATTGCCTGAACCAAGTATACTCAAGATAAATGAATCACGGCTGTCCAGATGGCACAAATCCAACGGACCACTCAACAATTCTGGCAGTAATGGTCAACTCAATATCTCCAACGGCTCCAATAAATTTCAAAATGGCATCATCCCTCTCATGAGATTAAAGTGGGTTCCATGGTACTTCTCACTGATGAACGCTCACTACCTAGTAAATGGCCACTAATCTCACCAGAGTGGTTACACTCAAGACGGCTACTACTCAACTGATACGGAAAATCACCAAACTCGCCATCATGCCAGTGCATATTAATCAACCTGGCAGTTGATGTCGGGCGGAATGTTGGAGAATTAAGCAATCTGAATCTCGCACGGTTGCGCGCTCGGAGGGCTCGTTCACGACGCTGCCGCGGAGTGGCAGCACCTCGCGGCACATCGGCCGAACGGTAGATCCTGAACTGATTAGTTCAGTAATAAGAACTAGCGCTTTCTTTCTCGCTCTCCCATATCTTAATGGGAGAGACATGATTTGACTTACGCCGTGAAAGATGCTTGCTCGGCAAGAAAAAGGAAGCGAATTTGAATGCGCTCTCTCTGCTTTTGACTACCTGACGAGGCACACGTCAAAAATCAGCTACACTTCTAATTTGTATACATTCAAGGATAATTTCACTGGCTCAACTCATCATTGGCTTCACTCATCCTCAGCTCAACTCATCTTGACCTCATCAGTCACCTCAACGTCTGCATTCAGTACCGTTGGAGCAACTCACCGGTAAATTTCACCCGCCCATCTGACTCCCCTCCGTATTTTATAGTATACTAAATAATAAATAAAGGGTTAAGTAAATGGTTAAAAAAAAAGGGTTAAGAAAAGGGTTAAAAAAGGGTTAAAAAAGGGTTAAAAAAGGGTTAAAAAATGGGTTAAAAAATGGGTTAAAAAATGGATTGAAAATAGGGGAGAAAAATGTCAAGTTATTATTGTTATTATTATTATTAGTACTATTATTATGATTATTATTTTTTTTTTTTTAAATTCCTCTCTGCGTTTATACAGAGTTGTGACTGTCACATTGCTCGCATTAAAATTTTTTGAATTTGAATTTTCATTATCATGTGCAATGTTTATGTTTATTAAATATATTATATATTATTATTATAGCACGGTGTGGTCTAAGCCCGCGCTTAAGTCACGCCTATCCGTGACCTAAGTAGCCCATTATTGCACCGCGTTTATCACACTCGTTGCGTTCGTGCGCTAACCTCGCAGTGCAATAATGGCCTGCTCGGTCACGAATAGGCGTGACTCGCTGCGCGGGCGCTAATATTTCGCCGTGCAATAATGGGCTACTTAAGGCACATGTATCGTGATGTACTATAGCGATGTAGGTAAAGAGCAACATATTCTGATTGCGTAATTCTCATTATCAGTGCAATTTTCTTCTCGGCAGAGAAAAGAAGACACTATAAGGTGTAGAAAGTCGGAGCAACATAACTGCGTCTATTCTTGTATTTTATCGATGATTCCACATAAATTTTCTCTATAACTATATTCTATGTACTATTTAAACTAAAATATATTAATTAATCATATATATGCCGTTGTAAATGATGTTTGATTAAAATAAAAAATAAATAAAATAAATATACAGTGTGGTAATAATTTTTCCCAAGTTTATTCATTTTACAATTTATGTCGCTTTTATGATTAATGTTTCTAATTGAATTGGTACTTGTTCAAATTCAGATTTTCTTTTTCTCTTAGAGTTTTGTAGTAAAGGCTAATTATCTTATATAGTATCCGTAGATGTTTTTGAATTGCTTTAAAATTTAAGAGAAAACTTACATTGCTTATTTAAGTAGATTATTAGCTATAATAATTTACTTTTGAATCAACTTTATCGAAAATTTATAGCCTCATCAAATCTTGGGACCGTTCCTATCACTTACCAGTAATTCATTTCTTTAACATCTTTGACCAAAAGTCTGGAAAAGATCTTTTTTCACCTGTTTTTTGTGATCGGCAAATTGGGATATCATTTAAGGTCTCAGGAACCCGTTTATACTAACATGACTAAAAGAGATCAAGGAGTTCAAATTATCAGACCTTTAGTAACAAAAGTAAAAATATTTTTAAAACGTATTTAGGATAAGCTAAAAGAATTCGATTTACAACATAACTAATAACATACTTTATAACTAGAAATATAAGAACCGTTAAAATCTGGATAGATTGAGTCACTTAATCCTTTCCAGCTAGCCTTTGGTTTTGTGGCTAGATAGCGTGTAAGCGTTCGGTTAAAGCTAGAGAGATTAGGTAAACCAGACCGAAATTGAGAGATGCCGTTTGATTCAGCGTGCGTGCATACATACGTAACGGGGCAACGGAGGGAAGTGGCAGTAGTTTGATAGGGCAGCAACACGCAAGTTGATGCCGCGCGTTCTCGCACCTAATTCAGCTGTGCGCGGCGTCAGTGAGGCCGCGGTTCGCATAGCAGCTCGTTTCTCCTAATAGCAGCCGACTTAATAAACGTTCGTTAGGGAACTTCTTCAACGAACGCTTATCCGCCAGTGCTAGCGGTACATGCACGGCCCCGCAATTTAACAAACTTCGTTAACGAACGCGTTTCCTGCCTGCCTTACGTTTCGCCTTCTCCCACCGCGGCTTGCTGCTAGGTACTCTTGTGTACAGCTAGCTATAGAGGCAAACATCGGTGGCAGTGCGAGCAATTGGGATTCCCCCCACGAAATTGTAGCGCTTCGGCTCTCTGCCCTCTGTAAATAGTGCTGAGCAGAGCTCGATTGTTTCGTCAATTACACCCTGTCGCAGCTTTCTTTCCTTCATCTGCCCATCCCCTTTCCCTCTCTCAATCTCGCTTAGCCCTTAGTGGTTTGCGAAAGCGGCTGCTACTACTCTGATTTATTGTATCAGCCCTCTTCGTCTGTACGAAACGCCTTCGGTTGCGGCAGAAAGGGGCGGCTTGTTTCTGCCCCAATGCAGCGCTCCCGTGCAGCGTTAATTAAAATTTCATTTCGCCTTCCTCCCCCTCACGCGAGGGTATACACACAGATTGACGCCGACGCTTGTTTAGCTGAAATTCCATTAAAACTCGCTTGGTCTTGGACCTTTTTTCTCCAAGTGTCGGCGTTCCAATTCTAAAGTTGAGAGTAACTGGAGCATTTGAGCATGAAGGCATTGTTATAACATGCGTTTAGCTGTGTTAGCACATCTCGCCATTTTTCCCTCGCGAGAAAAATGATGATATATTTAGCGCGTTTGAAATTTCACTTTATGGATACCATATATAATATACATAGTCACTATATAGTTAAATTAGGTTTCGTAAGATCCACAGATGCGGTGATGTCGCATTAAAATTTAAATTACCTCGTAATTACACCCCGCTTAAAAAAAGCTGCAGGGAAGTTAAATATTAGCCTAGACGTGAAGAAAGAGACATAGTGAAAATGAGAGCAAGAAAGAAACTGGTTAAAAAAATAACTTCCCATTTAAGCGTGGTACTAAAGCAGTCGATTTAACGCCCTAATACACGAAAATTCAGATATACACACACACACACACACACACAGGGATATACACATTTTAGTATACTCCCCCCCCTCTCTCTCTCTCTCTCTTTCTTCTTCTCATGCGTATGAATATTATTATTTTCAAGGAAATGTTCGGGCACAGTTTATGACAAGGGCGAGAACGAAAGTCGCGCAAAACCAGCCACTTAATTTTGTACTTAATTGTTAAATTTCTCAACTCAAGCATTTTTTACCTTCGTCTTTCCTTGTCTTTCGGATTAAAAGTGTAGTACTAGAGGGAATTTAGTTATTTCACAGAGCTGTGAGACTTTACTTTTGTTAATTAAGCGTAAAGTTCTGGTAAATTGCCGCGAGCGGTAATTACTGGACGCATTTAGAGGCCGCGACCCCGGCTCGTTCTATTTTTTCGCCACTGTGCCTGCGTTATTACTCGTCGGTATACTCACACATATTTGTACGTATAGAAAGCGTTCATATAGGGGAAGAAAGTGAGAGAAGTACAGGTTGAAATGCTACGTAGACTACAGTGAGAACTGCTTTCCCCGCATCTATTTCTTTTACTCGCCGTTTTTTCTTCTCAACGCCCCTTACGCCGCTAGCGCGCGTCTTTCTATTTACCAGTTACACGAAAACGAAATATCGCTCGCGCCAGTGTCGGGAAAAAGAGCTCGTGCAGGCGACGCGCGAAACTGTACAACGAGCTGTGCGCTTGATGGACTCTCATAACCTTTTCCGGGCGCTCGCGGCCACCGAGAGTGCAAAGTGCACTCGAATTATTTGAAAGAAACGGAACTCTCTCTCTTGCAAGCGTGCACGTTTTGCTCTTTTTCTCCGATTCCACCGTTTGACGTTCTTTCACTTTTATTTTCTTTTCTATCATTCTTTTCGCTCGCTCTTTTACAAACATGCGTGGTGGATCGTTACATTTCCAAAGGTACACTCGGAACCGACTGTATTTTCATTCCCTATATACCTATAATATAGATAAAAATTTCATCAGCTTATGGCTTTTATTCGCTGCATGTCAGAAAACGTTTATGTGTATGTGAATTCGGCAGCAACAACAATGCTTATTTTTTGTCCATGCGGCATGGCTGCATAAGTCCTATACAAGCGAAGAGATCATGCACACTTTCAATTTCAAAAATTGAAAGGTAATGCAACAAAGAGGCATGCAACGCCATGTGCCTACTATTTTTTCTGCTACGCTGTATATTTATATACGTCGCTGAATAATTCGCGCGGGCATCGACTTACAAAGGGAGAATACAGTTCCAGCTGGTCGATTTCTCTGTTTGAGCGAATTCCACGTATGTAGGCATTTCGGCACAGTGTAAACGCTAAAAAAGAGGGAAGCCCAGTGGAATCCAGCTATGATATAGGTATAAAGCGAGGCCTGACCTTTAGGTTGTGTGCGTATATGTATACCCAAAGGGAGCCGAGATATCGCGGGGCACTGGCCATTAAGTCGGAAGAAGTTCCGAGCGTATAAAGACAAGCCAATTGTGCTGAACATCTGTTTCTGCCCACTCTGTAACATTGAACTACACGTATCTTCGTAGACTCGGCTAAATATAGCAGTAGGTCTCGTAGAGCGCTGTTTCTTTTACAAATTTTAAAATACATCGCGCGCCTAGACGAATCGGACACATTCGTTGGCATTTTTCTCGCAACTTGAAGCAATGTAGCTGTACAGAAAAAGGAAAAGTTGAGTGAGGGAGTGCAGACATGGCGAAAATCAGTCAAGTGCGTAGAAAGGGAAAAAGGTAAAGTAGGAAAAGAGCAAACGAGAGCGAACACGCCGTGCCGTGGCGGTATAAAGTTTTAACGCAGCAAAAGTGTATGGCGCAGCCTGTGTATTGCCAGATTTGATGGGTAGTCCTTTTTTGGCTAGGTCCATGAACGAACTTTGTCATACTAGAGACGAAATACTCGCGAACAAGTACCGTCGAAACGTTTCCATATATATCTATATATTATTACGCAACCCCAGCCAACGCCTTTACTCCGTTTTCTAGCGAGAACGCGATGTCGCTGTAGCAACGTCTAAATTTTCCTCTCTCGTCCTGCGTCTCGTGTTTTGCGCGTGAGCCCAGAAGCACGCGTTGAGAAATTCATATATATATATATATATGTGTGTGTTTGGAGCGCGGAAAAGGAACTTTAAAAAAAATGTGTGTATCGCTGCCGAGGAAGATTGCATTTGTGGAAACTGCGAGCGGAAAAGGAATAAAGTCGCCGAGCAACTCTCCCCCCCCTCTCTCGGTCTCTCTCTTACTTGCTCTCACAATCCGTTATTCTGCACAGTTGATGGGTGATTCTCGATCGAAAACTCGAAAAGTTGTCTTGAACAATTTTCATCTAAATAAAGCAGAGTAGCAAATAATTAATATTTTGATCAGTTAATCGGAGCTAAATTCATACAAATTAATTTTCAATTGTAAAATCAATTGATGTGAGTAAAGTGTAACAAGTAAATAAAACTAATCTAGGTCAATATTTTATACCGAATATTAAAGGTTAATATCTGGCCTACATCATATTTGCATTGAGCGGAAATACCAGATGCGATCATGATGAATCTAGATTCTTCGTATTCTACCGAACTTGTGTGGCTCTCGTTCCCGCATAGTCGTGTACGTCGAGCGTTTGTTTACGTCGCCGTTGCTAAGTAGCCCTCGATTCAGCTTTTTAATCAGATTGTACTGTGTGAAATATCGTACACTCGCTCATTCATTAAATTTTGCTGACGTTAAAAAGAACTAATACAGTTTATAACAGATTTTTTTCTACGAAAATAATAACTTTCTCATGATTTGTGTATAATATAGAAATTCAAGTTTGAAGATCTTTTATATTTCATGTCATTTCTTGTCATCACATATACATATATGTGAACAAACGCGCAAACATTTTGACTTTTGATGGAGTTACTATATTAAAATTTTATTAATCTAGTTTTCGATGAAGCACGTTTCGTTTTACAGGTAGCTGAAGTGATTACGAGTCTTGCATAGCTTTGCATTGCTGCGATAGTCAGCACTTTATTTCTGTTTGTAGTATAATTGAAATGGATTTAGGTGCAATGGATCCACTCGCAGTAACTCGTGTAGCAATAGGGACCTACAGTTTTAGGTGGGTTTCGAACCACCAGAGCTACAGTGAGATAAGCACATAGATAATTTAAATTTTGAAAAACTCGGTACAGAGATGCTAGTACAATACTCAATGCGCGCGATACGAATGGTGACATCACGCGGATTATTTTATCCATTGACTTTTTCATTAACTATTGAGAACTGCTGTGGAGATTTCAGAAATTTTCATATATTATTTTTTTTAAACATTGAATAAAGTCGATATTTCAAATTTCATTAACAAAAGATTTATTGTACATTCATTTTTTTTGTTAAAACATAATTCAAACATATAAATAAAAATTATAGACATGCAAATGAATTTAGCCGAATCATTTGATGTATCTGTTATGTAAAATATGTAGGATATTGGGCTTTTGTTGTTTGACGGTGTTTATCGTAAAATTGAATTTAGCGAATTGCATATCTATTGAGCGACGTGAATAATAAATTATTCTAATGATCTATTTTAGGTGCCGGGATAATGTAAAGGTCATCACAAGGCATTTTCTGTAGATCTAAATGAGCTCGTGATTCTTCTCGTCCCGATATGCAAAAACGGACAGAATACACAAAGAAGTCGTAGACGAGAAAATTAGGAACATCGATAAAGTATGAACGCCTTATCTTTTCCCGTTGGTTGGCGTTATCCATGTCCCAGCCCTTTTTGTTCTCTCTCCATTTTCTTAATATACAAATGTAAATTGGGATGTTACCAAGTTCTGCAGCGTCGTCTTGAATTATCGCTTCCGATGTACGGGGGCACACGAGTTTCTTACCTCTCTTTGCTTTCCGATCTCTTTTTACTTCCTTGAACTATTTTCTCAAGTGTTCTCATACCGGTGTACTTCTCATTCGATATTCACACGCATTATAACTTTTAGAAGTTTTTTTCTAACTATAACTCAAGCACCATAAACATTATTTTATTTAAAGACTCTATTTTTATTTCCCGGAAAAAATCTAGTCAATGTTCTTAAATTTTCTTTAATGGCAAAAGTTATATTAAATTACAAAAAGTTACTTTAATAATTTTTGAACGAGAAATTTGAAATTTTTATAACTACACTTTGTACCTCGTTAGGTATCCTATTTATTCACAACAAGAATGAAATAAGTTCTCATATAGATTTAAATCGGTTACGTGGCAAGTTAATATAGATTTTATTAAAAGTCGTAGAAAAAAGCAGCTTTGTTTTTAGAATTTATTAATCTATAGTGTGATGCGAATTTCGGAGGGAACATGAGTATTACTGAAGCTATCGAGTGAACTCATCAGCAAACTAGGACACTAAGTATTACATAGAGAGTAAAGAATTTTTCAATCATCATTTAAGGGGACAAGCCATGGTTGAACCTGAAAAAAAAAGCTATTGTATTAATTCTTTAATAACAAAGCCAATATATAATTTTAAGAGTTCAAACTTTTTTT
>JAYJLV010080954.1:0-41149 GCA_036873485.1 Torymus texanus
CTCTCTCTCTCTCTCTCTCTCTCTCTCTCTCTCTCTCTCTCTCTCTCTCTCTCTCTCTCTCTCTCTTTCCCTCTCTCTCTCTTCCTCTGGTACGCTCTAGCGCCACATTACTACACTTTCAGCTCTGGTCGTTAATAAATGTGTTCGCTAAAGTGTCGGGAGCTGAGAGAGAGAGAGAGGGAGAAAAAAGAGAAGTGAGGAAGAAGCGCTCGGCTGAAATAGCGGAAAATTTCTCGTACCTCGTCGTCCTTGTCGCTACTGCTGCTACTGCTGCTACTGCTACGAGCTTAATGCCATTGACGTAATAACTCGGAAGATTTCAGAAGCTGTTTCGTTCCTATCTCTTTTTATTATTTCCCTCCCTCTATACCTACCTTTTACTCGCGCCCGCGTGCTGCTCCATATATATAGCAAACCCAGTCGGTCATTGATTTTCAGATGTGCGTTTTTCACACAGACTTCGACGTTATATAAGCGAGGAAAAGACGGGGTGAGGGTGGAAGAAAGGCGGATGGATAAGTCGAGGGATACGTTGGAAGAGTGAGAGAGAGAGAGTAATATTTATCGAGCGTACGTGGAAAAAATGCCGAGCGGACGAGAACGCGCACACGGTTAATCCGAGAAACGTGTAGCCTGTTACCGGAGGGGGCAAACAGAAATTAAAAAATGTGAAAGAGAAGGAAACGTATTGTTATTGAAGTCAATCTAAATTACCGGAGCTCAGAGTGGCTGTAAAAACGTTGGCACCTCTGAGCTCGTATGTATGTTTTATGGATCCTCTTAATTGAGATAGTGATCAATGAGTGTACGAAGTATATCATCTCTTATATGTATAAATTTATTTTATAACACAGCTACATTCTACAGAAAGTAAACTTACGTACATATATGCTTGCATTGATAAAATTGTATCCTCCAGCTACGAGTTCACGTTCACCTCAAAATTATAATTTTCACTCAAAACCCCGAACAGGCCTCCTCCCGATAGTTTGTAAATATTAACACGCAACTTTCTCAACCCCTCAAATACGCGTCTTCATACATCTTTCAAAGCACCCCGTTCCCTCCTATATTCCCTCTCTCTTCCTCTTCGAAAAATTCATTTTCCCTCCGCAAACAACACGCCCACCCCACGCCAATTTCGGTTCCCTCGAGCACACTGTCACCAACGTTCGAATCTCGCACCGTTTAATGGAAGTAAGGCCTTTATAAAAGTCCTCGTGCGTACGCCAAAACCAACACGACCACCGAAAACAACGACGACGCGCGGGCGAAAAAAAAAAGAACGCGGAAAACTCCACTAGAGAGTGTGTATATATATATATATATGTGTGTGTGTGTGTATGTGTGTATGCGAGGATGGGACAGAGACGGAGTATGTCGCTCCTGGGAAATAAACGCCGGAAGACAAGCTCTTTGGTCGGATAACGCGCTCGCGTTCTCCCTCGTCGCCTTTTCCGTACCGACCGATGAAGCGAGCTGCTGCTGCTACGAGCTTGCGGAGTGAAAATAGAGGTAAAAAGAGAGGCGAGAGAGAAAGAGAGTTCGGAGAGGCGGCGGACAAGTGGTAGTTTGAAATTTCAAATTCATTTACGTCCGCGTCGCGCGCTCGCGTACTCGCGCAGTTTTAATCCGCTTTAATTGTGAAAAATTGTCGAGTGCCGTGGCCGCGCTACCCGCTGCGCGCGTTCTACCATTTTTTCCACGCTTTATCTCTCTCTCTTCTTCTCTTTCTCTCTCTCTCTCTCTCTTATCCCCTTCGCCATAGTCTCCCCCGACGAAATTCTCACGCGCGAATGCTAACTCCGTTACGGGTTATCCGAGTTTGCAAAGAGAGGGAGGATGGGAGAAAAAAAGAAAGGCGCTAAATCGCGGGAATGCAATTTTTGCTCTTTCTCGCCTCGTTCTTTATTACATTCGAATTATCCAAGCGATCGCATACATACATCCACACACATGCATAGACTTTTTCCATGAATTATTCTAAAGTATCGTGACTATTCGACTGCGTAGTATTGTGTTCGGATGTTTGGGACTTCGTAATGGATTCGTCTTCGTCCGCGTCTACTTTTATCTTGCGGGAATGTAGATCTACGTCCAGGGACCGCCGACGTCTTATGCCCTCGTCAATGAGATCACGCCAGCTAAAGGGTGGTTCATGAGAGTGACGACGCACCGATGCCAAGGCTTCGCTTTCTAGCTCTTCGTACTCGCACACGATCTTCTGCTCTTCCGTTATGTGCTGTGAAAGAGACAATTTGTGTTTTGCTACGATTGAAAGCACTTTTAAAGATTATTGTTACAGTATCGGATTTCTTTACTATTATAGAAAGACAGGACAATGTTGTTTTGCGATGTATGTACAGTTACATTGTACGATAAAAGTACAAATTTGATGTAATAAATTAAAAAATGTAAGGTAGACGCGGATCAGTATTGAATTGATTAAAAATTATTGGAAAAATAATTTACCAGCTAAAATTACTGAAACAGCGTATGTCAAACTTGTTTTTTTCCAATTAATTGCAAGAAAAAAAAGAGCATTTCTGATCGAATCAAAGCGCAGAAAACACCGAAATCGTTAAAATTCCCTCGAACACGTATTTTCAGTGCAATTTGCGCAATAAAGTCACAGTTTAACGCTGTGCAATAAACGATTTCGCGTAATTTCAGAGCGCTCGCGCACGGAAACATTTCGAATGCGCAGTTCAACACAGGTATTTATATTAAAAGTACTCGGATATTTGTGTACGCAACGTAAATATTGAATTTTCAACGGTTTGTTTACTTTCGTCATCCAACTTTTTACCTTAAAAAGCGTATAAAAGCGCGCGCGCGCGCAGTACGCGTATGCGCTCGGCGCTCGTTCGCGCATCAACCTTCCGAGCGCTTAAATCAACGAAAACTTTGCTAATAAACTTGCCCCCTGCGTGCGCGCACCTCGAAAAATCAAAGCAAGCACAAAGCCCAGTCCGAGAAACTTTACATACTCGACCTTTGAAATAATGACTTATAAAATGTTCATTTTTCTCGTTAAATCATGACGAGTGAAAATGTTGGAAATTCTACAAATAATATTCATTTATTTTCTCAAAATTTTCAAGATAAATATGACTAATGAAGCTGTTCAATCGAAAACATTATTAAAACAAAAATTCAGGAAAAATGTCCCCATAAATTGGAAATATCGACTTCAAAAAAAAAGGAAATTACGTACAACATTGATAAAACATGCAAAAATATCTCCTAAAACAACAATTCTTACATCGCCAACGGCATCCTGCTCATACGATCCGTGAACCCGCTGTCCTGCCGTCGGCAGCGTGTGCACTTTTAGTAGCTTCTGCTTCTGATGTGGAAAGTTCGTGGTGATTACTTCTTCGAACATCGCGTCGGCACCGTCGAGCGCTCGTTGCTTTCGCTGTTCCTTCAATCGCGCTTCATGCTCCATCTTCAGCACAGGCTCGCGTCGACGCTCGAGCTCTTCTTCCTTAAGGCCTTTCTTCGTCAGGATTGCCCGCTGCATACGCTCAAGTTCGCGGGTCACCCATCGTGCTCGCATCTCTTCTAGCAATTGTTTACGCTCCTTTGCCTATGTGGATGCGAGGTGATTGTTGGTATATGGAATGTTTGCATATAAAGAGGTTGTATTGATTTGGAGTGTAGAAGTAGAAACAGCCAAATATAATCAGTCATTAAACGAAATAAAATTTATTGTATTATTACTATACCTTAGTATTTCTAGCAGCTTCAAGTTTTGCAGCCTCTTGCTTTAATTCTTCTTTCATTTTATTTTCTGCCTCTTGCTGCTTCTTGGCCTCGTCTTCCACTGGTTCTTCTTTTTTAGCATTAAGTTCTTTCCATTTCTCTTGCCAGACAATGAAAGCTTTAATCTATAAACATTCTTTCTATTAAGATATACTTAATCTCACATTCAAAATATTTTTTATTGGCATCATAATAAACTATAGTCTCTAAAACAGTTTGTCTACTATGATATTAAGTTTTCCATAAATAAAAAACCACTATCAATTACAATTTCTCAAACCACACCATTGCCACCCAATGAACAAAAACATTAATCCCTGTACGATTTCCTTCTCACCCGGCCAACTTCACGATCGACGAACCATCGCATCCAACGTGGATCGTCATTGCCAACCATGACGCGTGGGGCGCGAAAAATCCTCAACGCCCCGTTATAATCGCAAAAGCCGATGCACTGTGGACTGAGCGGCAGCGTATGCGCATAAATGCCGGTGATTATTCGGCCGGACAGGCTCTGAGTGAGGCTCGGCTCATGGCTCTTGATGGAAATGTCCCAGATCTCAACGGTGCCGTCGCTGCGGCCGAGTATAAGCGCACTCGGCTTCACCGCGCCCCAACAGCACGCGGTATATCTGCGCTTGAGCAAATAAAAATAATAGATAGAGAGAGAGTGAGTGAGCTGGCATCACCGTGGCGTATTATTATCATTATTATTAATATTTCGTTTTTATTTTCTCCTCTTTTTTTGACGATTAAATATCGACGATGATGAAAAATTTGCAAACGCGTCGTCGCGAAATCCGTTATCCCGTCGTTATTGGATATGAATATATATGTATATATTTCGAAATCACGCGTATTTTAAGCATGCACACGGAAAATCCGTATATTTTTTTGCCGTATTATTTTTGCATTATCGTACACTTCATATTAAAGTGTACGAAATATGCTTATCATTGGCAATAATTTATTTTTATAACGATATTTCAGCGGTATTTCTGCGAATCTCATAATACACGTATTTTTGTCGCTCAATATCAATTCATTTTCATGTATTTAATACTCATGCGAGTCAACAAGAACGGATATATATATGAGCTATTCCATGAATTATTTTCCACTTAGGTATTGAAAATAATTAAAAAGTTTTTTTTAAATCACACTCATCGGACAATGTTTTTCTAGTTCTTTAAGCCTTTCTAAATGTAAACAACATAGGTACAACCTCGATTCGTAGACTATTCTGCTAACAGTAATTTCATTTTTTCAATAAGTTTAAAAATAGATTTGGTCCTGAATAATTCCAGTAAAAACAATTCAATATAAATTTTAGAAAAAAAAGAAATTAAAGGGTGATAATTCAAGGCCAAACATGAGCTGTTTTTAATCATTTATCAAAAATATCAGCAAAACAATATACATACTATTAAATTAAAAGTCTGCTTTCACAAAAAATTTGAAATTTCTTTCGAGACGTAAATGGTACATATCTACATCACACTATACTCCACCTGAAGTCGCACTTCCTCCACATTATCGGTTCACCGAAATCCTCACGCCAAACAGCGAATACGTGTCCACCGACGGTCAATATGACGTCCTTCATGAATCGCGATCGAGCTACGTGGCTAACCGGACCATCGTGCACTTGCTTCGTCCAGTTCCACTTGCCAACCTCCTTGTTCAGCGTAACGCCCGTCGAGAAATCGTAGCCCTCCCAGGTTACAAGGCCACATTCGCCTCTCGCGGTACACACGAAGATTCGGTCTGTGTAAGAGTGGTTGAATACGATTAGCGGCCGGTTGAGGGTTAATTAAGGTAGCTGACACGTAGTGGAGAGTAAATAGAATCGAGAACTGTGAAAACAATTGTACTCTCTGTACGAAATTATCATTGTTACTTTTGCAATTTAATGAATAAATTTTTGAGAAATTATAAAACTACTAAGGTATGATAACAGTAGTAGTGGAATTTTAAAAATCAAAGAAAATTAAAATGAATTTTTTCAAATTAAAATGCTTATTTGTAAAAAATATTAGGTCACCTCATAGTAGAGCAGTTGAATATAATTTTCCAGGTATTTTTAAAAATTTATGTTTCTAAAGTGAATTATACCATTTCCCTAGAAGTTTGCGCTAGAAAAACTGATTTAACATTTTTTCAGTATAAGTATACTGTTTAGAATTCACGGTAATGGAGTTAATATATTTAATTATTAATTAAAATAACTGAAATCCAAGTTCTATAATAAATTTTCGTTTAGAGAACCTCAAAATAGTATTGTTATTTTAATATTATTCCAAAGTGAAACATTTTACACAGAATTATACAATATAAATTTTTAGATCAAATATTCAAAACATGTAAAAGTAAAAATTTAAAATTCTTATAAAAATGAATACTTAAAAAGAAACAGGCTATTTATTAAATATACGTTAAAAGATTTCAATTCCTACTTTTTTTCGTACTTTTCTTTAAAACTACTGGCATTTAAGTTTCAGTAATCTCAAAAAAATAATTGTTAACTCGGATACTTTACATATTCATTACTCCTGGCAAGACATAAAACTCGTATCTACTTCCCGAAAGATTTTCAAATCCCAAAATCTTTTAACAACAATACGAAAAAAAAAATTTTTTTTAATTACTTATTCTCACCTCCACTTTAATCCCACCACACCCCCACAACATTAATTAAAACCCATCAATCATTTCCCATCCTTCCCCCCACCTACCACCCACTGACCCATTTCACAGTCAAGCAACACAAGTCTATGTTTCACCAGGTACAGACTCCTCCTCCGTCCTCTCAGCCTCCACCCTGTAACACTTGCGCCTCGTCAGATCATCCTCCTCCTTCTCCTTCGTCTCGCCACCTGGTATCCGCATCGTCGGACCTCGGAGACTTGCAGCGGTGAGCACAGCGTTGCGGCTACTGTTCTCCCCAGCCTGCTGTACGATCACCATGTACAGTGGTTTAAACAGCCCGTCGAGAACCTTGTACGCCGATATCGACTGGGCAAGACTCTGCGGCTTCACTGTCTCCTTCTTCTTGCGGCGTACTGGCCGTGAGTCGTCCTTCTTCTCCTCTGGTGGACGCCAGCTTATCGCGTTATGTGTAAATCATGTGATAAAGTGAGATATCAAACGATTCCATGGGATTTATTTAATGGAGAGAGTTTTATTAGAAAAGAGAGGAGAGGGTTGATTTGGTTTTGTGTACGGATGGTGGGCGATGTCAATACGCTCGATGGGGCAATTTGCGATTTGTTTTAATGGAGTTGGATCGCCGCAGGACAGGGTTGGATGAAAAGAGAGAGAGAGAGAGAGAGAGAGAGAGAGCGTGGCGTGGAAAGTGGAATCCTTTTTATAGGAGCAACAATCAATTACAAATTAAATATTCAGTCAGTGATTGAAAGCTCTATTTCCATCTCTCGTCATCTCTCCCGCACGAGCGATGCTCAATTCAATGGAATTTCAGCTCCAGTTCTTTTTAACTCGATGAAACATTTATTACACTGGGAATATGAATAATATTTTTTGTACTCGGTAAGTAAATATCTTATGTACATGTTCACGTACAGAGTGGATGAAATAACCCAAATATTGACAGGTATTTTGATTTTTATTTCCAATAATTGATGTTTATTTTCGCCTCGAGACCCACGGCGGAATTATTCATATATGCGTACATGTATATGGGCTATAGCTTATTTTTAGAGAAAATACTGGGAATATAATAACAGCGCATGAAAGGGCAGTATTAAATTACAATGTTCAATCTATATTAATGTACATGAAACGCGGCTTACAATCGCCGTATAATTTTATAAGTTTTTTATATTTAACTGTTAAAAACTATAAATAAATTTAAAAAAAACCTCTAACTAACTTCAAATCCCAAAACGCTACGCTGCCGTCCAGACTGGCAGTGACGACTTGCAGTGTACTCATCGCTTTATCCACTGTCACACGTCCCCTATCGTTGATTTGATGATACGGTGTCATCCAATCAATACTCGTTATGGCACCTCGAGGACTGTTCTGAAGGTTGGACGTAGCTGTAGGTCTGACGAGCCAAGGTCCACTAGGCTGGCGCATCCAAGTGGTCAGACTGCGTATAACTGAGGCGTTGCGAGCTTCAGCAGCTGTATGTACCACGACGCGCTCGACTTCCTCAATTTTACCAGTTATGTCCCAGATAACGATCTAATTGAAGTTTTCTTTTATTAATTTTTTCTAAAATTAAATATAACGAAATAACTTTAGAAAAATATAGCGAGAATAAAATCACTTGTCCATTTTTGCAGCCTCCAACCACCAGATTTCCATCATATGGACAAAATGACACAGTCGTCACCTCTCTCTTCGATTCAAGCATCAGCTTCGGCCTTAACGAATCATCGAAAGACCATATAAGCACGTTAACCGAATCATCAGTAATCTGCAACAACCAACCAATCAAACATTCATTATCGATCTCTTCATTTTGTCCTTTACACAAACCTCCTCATGTGGCTTTGGTCCGACAAGATTCTCCCCACGGCCAGTCGCCGTGTACGCAGTCGCAGCTACGCCTGTCCATTGCGGATGCCAGCTGAGATCGTTGATTACCCTACCTTTGGATAACTTCCCATCATAGTGACTCTGACGTTCCTCGTAGACAATCTCAGGTGTCGCCTTCAGGGGCACCATACCATCGGCCTCCGCTTCCCACCGTAGTTTTGCGTAGTCGTTCGCATACACATCCCACGTGGTGTTCGTCACTACCTGGCAAGGATGAGCATCGATTTCTTCCGTATATAGTAGCAGGTGCACGAGAAAGGAGGGAAAATCTATTACGGGGCGCGAGCGAACGTTAATTCGCGATTTAGTGGTCCCCAAGCGGTATCGGTGAAAGAGGGAGGGAGCCGATGAGGAATTATGCAGGTGAATTTTCCCGAGCGACTCTGAGGGCTTTGCGCTGTCTGGTTGGCGAGGCTCTTGGGTGAGAGAGTGGATAGGGAGTTCTTTTTTTGGGGGGAGTAGGAGTCTGGTTAATGTTTGAAAGTGAGTTTTTTATGGGGTGCGCGGGTGGATATAGAGTGCTGGGTTAATATTTTTTAAACGACTTCGACGATAGCAAATTTTGTGGTCTAATAAGTTTATAGTTTATTTATAGTCTAAAAAGAAGAATAGGTAAGGTAAGCAAGGCTAATGTAAAAGTAAATAATAAAATGACAAAAACTGTACCTCTTTAACGACATCGTCGAAGCTCGATTCCATGAATTTTTTCAGCCTCCTCAACACCTGTGGCTTACTTAAATTGGGCCCCTCACCAGCGGTTTCCTGGTCTAATACACACTGAGAGGCCGCGTTCATCAGGTGTGCCATGACAGTTTGCGACTCGTTCTCCTTGATTTGGGGCACAGCTTTTGCTTCTTTATCTACGAGGGCTTTGCCTACGTTGTCGAAGACCTCGCGACGTGGAACTATCTCGACGTAGCCGTCACGCTGGTCATCGACCGCACGATCCTCGAGCTTCACCGGGGCTTTCAGCTGGTTTAACGTTGTTTCTACCTACGAATGAATATTGATCGATCAAATCCGTATTATGATATTTTTTTTTTACTAAGAAGATTATAAAATAGTATTTTCTTTTTTTTTATATTCAAATGAGTTTTTCAATTGGTTTTCAGCTTTTAATAATAAATAGAAAGGATTAACACGGATTTCTAATAGAAAACCATTTAAAATATTTATAAGCGCAATGTTATTATTTGCATAAACTACTGTTTTAAAAATAGATAAGCCTTTGAATAACTTTAATGGAAATAAAAGCGTTAATAGGCGTCTAGCCTATTTGATTTAGTAACCGTTTGAACACCGAAAACACTAGCATATTTACAATGCCACATTTAAAATAGGAAACCTTGTTAAAATGGCCTTTCTGCTTAATCTCTTACACTCCGAGTAATTTCCCTGCCCATAAGAAAAACATTACATGATGCTATTAAGGGTTGAGTGCACTTAATCAGCAGTTGAATTATTTAATTTAATTACTGCACGAAATTTATGTAACCGTTACAATCAAGATTTAAGTTACTTATTCACGTTTACGACATAAGAAACACAATTAGTGATATAACTAGCGAGATTAGCGAATAATATACAATAACTTTAATCTCACCCTCAAGCCGTTCCTTCTGTTGCTCGATTTTCCTCATTTTAAATAAATTAACATAGATTATTCTCTATACGACATTATCGACTTCTCTGACAAAACTATACTTTTCTTTCTCCTAACAGTTCGGTAAACTTCAGAAAATTAAAAAACAAAAAAAAACGTAACTTATACTCGCTTGTTACAAATGAACCGAGAGAACTCTTAAGAAGAATTCCTTCCACGACCAACAAATAACCTTTTGCGGCAACCCCGATATACCCGCGTCTCTCTCAATATTTAACAACGCTACATTACGCCGAATACGCTTCGCTTTACCGGCTACCTCCAAGCGAGCTTACAGTAATAAAAGTAGCCACGAGACGCATGGCTCTCCACGCGCGCGCGTACGGATGCATAGTCGCGCGAATTTATGAGCGCGGGTAGAGAGCCGCTACCGTAAGTAGGCATCCGCGGAATTTATTACATCCTCCTACCGTCCACCCCCCCGGAAATTGAATTAAAAGTTCCGTCTCCGATAAAGCATTCTGTCGTGACTCTTTTATTTTTCAAAAAAAAAAAGAAGAGAGAAAGGGAGAGAAGCTGCGCGTAATTTACATGTGAATCAACTTGGTACGGCAGGGGCATAATCAGAAGCGAGTTTAACAAAAGAGAATAGCTTTTCACAATGGATGTGTATTTATACGTTCCTCTCTGTGTGTATGGGAGGAGGAAAGAGAAGCGTATGCGCTGTCCGTGCGGTGAGGAATTTCATACACGTAGAGTCTGGTATTATACGCTTTTATTTGGACAAATATGCGTGTGTAGATGTATATACGTATTGTGTATCGATAAAAGTTCGTTGCTGGGGTCGCTTGAAGTTTAAAAAGACGAAAATTTGGCGTCGCAGTATATGACTTCTGAACTGTATGTGTATATGTGCGCTATTGAATTCTTACTCAATTTGGGGATCCGAAACACTATCAATCATTTCAGATCGATATTTATAGCTCTAATAACAGTCGAAATATAACGCTGTTATTGATTCTTATAAAAATAGCGTCAATGAAATTATCCGAAATTTCGTACTTTACGTTTAACCTTATATTACATACCCTTTTATACTTTTTAGAAGTAACAGTTCACTCAGCATATAGCTTTAATTAAAACGTAAAATTAACCCTCAAACTCGAACGACTAATCTAAATCCCCGTGCTTATTAAAACTTCGAATTTAACTATCCCTCGTAAAATCACAATAACATTTTACGTGCGTCGATCAAAATCCTCACTGTCCGCGTGAATCCCATAACAGTAATAGATATTATCATAAAGCGCAACGATATCCTCAATATAACCAATATCATCATCCTCTACCTCAATTTCGAAAAGGGGCCGTGACTTCCGTAGATGACTAAGATCGACGATATCCTCGCTACCCTGACTCTGCCAGGATCCGACCGTTTTCTCAACAGCCATGCGCACGCGTACTAACTGTTCAGCCCGTTGTGCTTCAATGCGTCGTACTACCGCGTCACGACCTTCCACTGTCAAACACACGTAGAACTGTCCTTCGTCGTCGTCCTCAATGGTACGTCCTTTAGGTGCGTATCCGATCAACATCTTCGGCGCTGGGTACTGCTCTACCTCGCTCTTTATAGGTAAGAAGTCACTACTCTCCGAGTGCAGATCTAAATCATCCTCAATTATCTCCTTCTTTGCGTAGATCCAAGGAAACTCAGTCGTCACGTTCTCATCGATCACACAGCCGACGATTTTCTGGGTTAGCGGCGACAGGTTCACACGTGCAACATCCGAGATACCCTGTAGTAGTCGTTGATGTTGTTGTATTTGTTATGCATGCTTTCGTAACGTGGATTTAGGATTCATTTAAAGGTTCGACCATAGCATCAGAGATTCGCTTTGATTTCTTCTTTTTCTTGGTCAAAAATTCCTCGGCGTCCATGACACTTGGAACATTCTGCGTGAGTTCCTCGACATGAGCGTAGGCGTCAAGCTCGTATATGGTTTTGCGACGGCCTCGCTCCTCTGGTAGTTCACTTGGCCTCTGAGATTTCGTACCAGAATCTGGTTCCTTTATCACCACTTTCCGCTTTTCTTTACCGTCTAAAAAGAATAAAATACATACAAAATTAACCGCCAACTGAATACTCTAAATCCATCCAAATCCTCTACCACTACACTCCTCTTACTTTTATTATTAAAAACCGCTTATTCGTCAAATTGAATGAATCTTTCGTGCAATTTATACTGACAGACTCAGTTTAAAAATAGCCACCTTTTCAAACCAATACCACCCCGCAATGATCCTCTTATCAAGCCACGAAGCCACGTGATACTGGAAGCTGCAGCTGCGATGCATATATAGGGAAACCCGCGCGTCGCTCTCTTTTAATCTCAATTCAGCGCCACTTTCCATTCATAAAAACCATCGCCCACGCATAAAAGTCGTTAACTTCGCGCCTTAATGAGTGCGCTCTCACACTCTCTCTCTCTCTCTCTCTCTCTCTCTCTCTATCCTACTCGCACCGAGGCGTTGCGAAAGAGAGCACATTTGCCCTTTGAGCGGGACGCGAGAGAGAGAGAGAGAGAGAGAGAGAGAGCGCGCACATGTCTTTCGGCACTGTAATTACGCGCGACTTAACCTCACCTTTTTCTTTTCTCTCCGTCTCTCCGCTTTCCTCCACCTCCTCCTCCTCCTCTTCTTTTTCATCGTCGTCGCCGGCGACCCACTCATAATGAAGCTCTTCGGCGTCTTCGCCCTGAAAGCCGTACTCGTATTTGGGCACCTTATCGCGATGCTCCTCCACATCGTCCTCTTCGTGATAATACGGCTCTTTGTACTCCTGTGAATCCGACGAGTTTTCGTCACTCATGTCTTTCTCCCTGGGGAGGAACTGCTTCGCTCTCTCTCTCTCACTCTCTTTGACGGTGTGTGCGCACGTGTCTCTTCACCAGCGGCGCTTTAACCTAAAAGAATGTTTT
Source organism: Torymus texanus (assembly GCA_036873485.1). Classification (NCBI taxonomy): domain Eukaryota; kingdom Metazoa; phylum Arthropoda; class Insecta; order Hymenoptera; family Torymidae; genus Torymus; species Torymus texanus. Next base: position 12,916 of record JAYJLV010080954.1, read on the forward strand.
GCCGAGAGCTCTCGCTTGTGTTTTTTTTTATTTTGTCTCTCTCTCTCTCTCTCTCTCTCTCTCTCGTCCCTGCATCACATATATACTGCGTTCACACGGTTATGTGCCCATATAAAGTTCGTTTGATCTATTTTTTTTTCATTATTCGTCTATACGACGTGTATGGGGGCAGCAACGAAACTTCGATAGTTTTTCGAAGTGAATTTCGAGTTTGCACTTCTTTTGAAAGCAGTGCGAATTTTACGCTTGTAAAACATTTTTACTTTGACGTCAAGTTACGACTCTTTCTCGTTTTTTTTCATGACCAGTTATACCATGACGAGTTTACATGGATGTGTGCAAAGCTCTGTCCTATATGCTGTGCCACGCCTGCAGTTACACATTCGAAGTACAAAATTGTGAATGCGAATCAAATTAATGTCTGTGAATAGCGCGTGTGTATAAAAGCGTAAAAGCTCTACCACCGCTAGTAGGAAGGGGTTAAACCTCACAAGCTTGAATGACCGGTCGGTGCATTTTTGAACTCCAATATTTTTAGCTGGAGCGCAACGAAGTATTATATATAAAATGAAGCGAGCGAACATTTTTATTTTTAAACGTCTGACCCACTTGCCTCCTATGCTCTCTCTCTTTCTCTCTTCTTTCCGCTTAAAGCGGAACGACGTAAAGATCGTGCCGTAAAGATAAATTTATACTTATACGCGCCTTTCGTCGCACACACCAGCCGCCTGATCCTTATTTCCTATTAACATTGAAAATGATTATATTTAAAACGCTGCGCACGAGCATGAATAATGTTCGTAATAAACTTGTATAGAAGAGAAAATTCGAAACGCTGAATGAACTTTTACAGAAGCGAATGATTATTCACGAGCTCGCCGAGTATATGTTCGAATCATTAATAACTCCTTGACAAAACTCTCATCTTCGTAAACTCGCCGCTGCTGATTTCAATCGTAAAACGTAAAGTTAAATCAGCCCTCGCACGCAACTCTCTCTCTCTCTCTCTCTCTCTCCTTCAGGATAATATACGCAGCGATTGCCAGCGAGAAATAGAGAAGGAGGAACGACGACGTGAAATCAGCATGAGATTAACGCGCGACTTCTCGCTTGGATGAATTCATCGTTAAACTTATCCAAGAGCGCAAAAGGATCGCTGGAACGCTGCGGTGAGAATAAGCGAAACGGTAAAATCTGGTTAAGTGGCACCACTGCTACTCGTGCACAAGCTATCTCCGCTCCACGTGCAACGAATGAAACATTAAATTCGCGGTCTCGCGAGTTCGCGCGGAGCCGTTGAAATGTCGAGGCGAAACGCTGAGCCGATGAAGAAGGAGGAAGAGAAGGAGATAGGAAGTGGGGAGGAAGAAAGACAAACAGAGGTGCGTGAAGCGGTTGAAGAGACGAAGTGCGCGCGTGTATGTTTAGGACCAGGGTAAGTGAAAGTATTTCGAAGTAAAAAAAAAAAAAAGGGTTGATGGAAAGGTATACTAATCGTGACTTTGATGAGGGTAGAGTTCGAACGGGAAAAGGATTTATAAATGATATATATACATGTACGTGTTATATTACAAGTGAACGAGAGAGAATTGTATTCGTTGTATTGAACTTTGAAATAGATGAAGTTACCTCTTTGCCTTACTATACCATTGAAAAACCCTTTCACTATAAAAGTTCAAACTTACAGTATAATTTCAGCCCACACGTGAAAAAATCACGTACCCAAAATTCTCTCTTTCCCTCACACTTTTATACACACTCACTATATTACACACAATGGAAAAGCTAGAGGCTCTGCACCACGAGGTGGTAAACGGGCTAGTGCAATACTCTTGGCAGTCCCTCCCAGCGCGAGAAATCATCCTGAAAACTAATTTCAGCCGCCGCGGCTGCAGGGGCAATGATAGCCCATGCGCGTATGCTGCGTATTGCGTACTTCTGCAGAGAAGCCGCGGTGGTCGAGAGAGAGAGAGAGAGAGAGAGAGAGAGAAAAAGATCTCGCGGCAAGAATGACTGAAGGAAATACAGGCAGTATACGCGCAGGCTGTAAAAGGGAAGAAAAAAAATTGGCCGCGTATCTTTTCAGCAAGGTAATGGGTATCTGCGCGTGGGTGTGTTTCCTTTCTTGGATGTGAAAAATGGGATTTTGGGTATTTTGTTTGTTGTATGGTTATCGATTGTTATAAGGTTTGGTAGGAATTTTTTTATTATGGTTGGAATTTCTAATTATATTTTTTATGGATAATTTAATTGCAAGTTTATTCGCGGAGTTAGTCGAATAATTTGTTTTATTACAATTTAACTCTTTGTTTTGTGAAAACGCAAAATCTAGTTATATTACAGCATTATTAATAAAACTTTATTTGAGGTAATTTTATTATGAGCATTATTTAGCTACATAATTGTATTTTATTCGTGGAAAACTCATCAATTTTTTTATGCGTATTTTTTCACCATATAATTGTGTAAATTACTTCTTTAATTTTTATAATCTCTAATACAATTTATCTTACTAATTATTATATCAATCTACATTATAATTATCTAAATAAAAGATCGCAGTAAAAGAAATTAGAAATACAAATAACATAATAACGCTCAAGTGACAATACAAAAATTATATTTCTTTCCGTTCTACGTCACAATGTATATATACAGCTAACCAATTGTACTTCGCATAACCAGCTACTCTGGGTGAAGGGGGACGACGGAGGGTGCAAGCGCACCCACCTAGAGAGATCTATCCATTAGATATCTTGCGAGCTGCCTTGCTGCCTGCTGCTGGCACTCTCAAAGCTCTCTCTCTCTCTCTCTCTCTCTCTTTCTCTCGGCCCTACCACCGTATCTCGTATAATTAGCAAAAAGTTTCGCGGCCAGATCGTGTGCAATTTCGAGAGGCGCATAAATCTTGGGTCTGGAAGAGGGGTGGAGCTGTAGCACGCGGACGAAGGGAAGGGGAAGGCGTTAATTATATGCTGGAATTTCAATGCGTTATTTATAGGATTCTTTCGCTTTCTTTCGTCTCGCTCCTCGCTCGACCGATAAGAATAATTTATCGATAATTAATGCATTGTTATAGTCGCGCTAATCGGGCGAACGTCGGTATTTTTTAGCAGAATTTTAAAAGGAATTTGTATGTGTATGTGTGTGTGTATTTTGTAACTATAAGGTAGATTTAAACTCGTTTATTTTAGTATAGAAAGTTAATGGTATAGGTAAAATATCTGGTTTTGTCATTTACGTTTCATTTTTCAAAATAAAGAATATTTTTCCTTATACGGAGAGGGCTTTTAGAATACGTCAGTCAACAAGTCAAGCTTTTCTGTCTTTCGCATGAAGCATAGTTTGTAGATTGGATGAAATATCAGTAGGAGAAAGATTTGGATGTAAAGTGAAAAATTTCTATTTTTTTTTTTTACTAAAATCTAGGATTTCCAATATGGTTAAAATACAAACATCGGTGTAACATATATGAAATTTAATATTTGCGTTATTATGCAATAAACAAAGATAATGTAATAAATACAAGACAATAAGCACCTTCCGAAATTCTAACTAAAAATAAAATAATAAAATTATAAAAGACTCCAGTATATTAACATAAAATGTTATTACATATAAAAGGTAACACTATATTGATATACTGCGCGCACAACATGTATACCAAACCTCGCGTAACAACGAAATTTAATATGCAAATAAAAACCTACCGCGCCCATCGACAAAACAATACCGCAAAGCAACAACAGCCTTTCACCCGGAAGCCAAGCATCCCCAACGCTCACCACCCCCATTATTACGTTCGTATACGCGGGCGTGAGACAGGAAAATACGTTTCGACGACTGCCGCTTGGCGGGCAAGTAAACGCGGTAATTTTGAAACAACGTCGCTCGAAAGAAGCCTATATACAGCAACAACGTTGGTGAGTAGTCGACGGTAGTAGTAGTAGCAGCAGCCGCATAAAGGCTCTCGGTTATCGCACGGCACGTTCGAGAAAACGATATTACGGCCTCTTCTATACTGTACGGCTTTCATCGCGGTTCCCTCTCTCTCTTTTTCTCGCGCACCGAATAGAGAAGGGTTCTTCGGTGTGCGAATGAGGGCGTGCGGTCGCGCGAGCGAGTGTAACTTATGAAGTGGGTCGAGCCCGAAAAAAAAAAGCCAACCGAGCCGCAGTCTATTCGGCAGTCGTAATTGAGCTTACGCGTTCGAGGGTGTGGCCTGTACAATAAGGTTTCTTAATTCGGTTGTAGGGTTCTCTCGGTTGGTTGATTATATTGCGAGGGGGTGGGATTATGGGAGTCTAAGAGGATTAAGTAATCGTTGTGATATAATGTGGTATATATAAGGGTTAAATAAAGATAAAAGGGGGCGTTGAAAATTTGTATTTTTCGTATATACAGATTGGTAGAGAAAGTGAGATTTATAATGAGAGTGGAGATGGAAAAATGCTGGGATATTCATATATACTTATACAAAGTTAAGTAAAGCGGCATGTCTGAGTATAATGGTATGTTTCTCTTGCTCTATAAGTATATTTTTTCGCGGACAAATTGTGAGATATGCGTTTATAAAATTTTCTCCTTACTCGACGCTCTAAATACTAATTTCCACTATACTGAATTATACTTTCTGCATTATTCGAGCAATATTACAAATTTTTTAAATCTGATAATGAAACATAATATAAGCTCCCATATAAACCACATGTTTGAAAAAGCTAATAATTTACAGTTAACGTTACGGAAATTGGATTAAATCCAGGAAAACTAGGTCACTTGTAAAAAGCATTTGTCTCTTTTTATATACTAAACCTATCAAATCATCCCCCGATTCTCGACAAAAACCTTCCTCCACACCAACAACCCAACAACAACACGTATACGTATAGGCCACATGCAGTGTAGTAATAATAACGCAATTCCGTAGCTAGTCGTAATAATAATGCGATGATGATAGCCTTAATGCACATTATGCTCGCGCAAGTGGACTTCTGCAATTTCGCTCGTAAAAAGGATTAATCTCGATCGGATCGCCCGTAATTTCGATGGCCCTTCGGCCCTCCCCTTCCTCTCCTCCAATAATTCGAGACCGAACCTCTACCACGTTGCTCGCATTATAAATATAGCCGGTGTGCGCGCTAATCGCGGCTACCACTGCGCATCCCTGGCGAATTATAACGGCGCGCTCGCGGTGCTTGTATGACCGTCGATGCGCGAATTTTCCAAAGCGTCCCAAATGTAATGCGTATATGTATATATACGCGTATGTGAGTATGTATACACAGAAAGGCAGTAGGTATGCGGGTATATGGGTCGGCTCGGCGTGTAATATTAATGGGCTGGACAGTTTGAATTGGGCTAACTTACTCGTTATACACCTTATATATACAAACGGTAGTGCACTTATTTTGGTGTGCGAATGAGTAGATATGATGTATAAAGCGTTATGGAGGATTACGTTACTGTATAAAAGGGCAATGAGTGTGAGTCAATTAAATATGCTGAGGTATAAGAAGAATGATAGTTTGTATTTTGTATTATTTTAAATATTTTTTATTATTTTAGAAGTAACAGATTGTTATTTTTAATTGCGAAATAACCAATAAAACCCTTTTTAATTCCGTAATAATTTTTAAAGAATATAACAGCTGAAATTCATCATGTTACCTTTTATAATTTTCACACACGATACATTCTATTATTCGATCAATGGTCACCACTGCGTATATTCACGCACCCGCATACATAGACGAGAATGCATAACAAGCTCTATCTCTACCTCTTTCTCTCCTGGAGAAAAGCTGCGCAAATCCAACCACTCTCCTCCTCTTCCTCCGCTTCTACATCTCCCTCTCGCTCCTCTTTTATACCTACCTTTCTCCTACATACACGCATACGTATACACCGAGGGTAAATAACGTGAGCGCGCGCGCGCGTTGAAACGGTGAATGGAGCCGCACGCTCGCACGCGGCCGCGCGGTAAATAGACCAGCACCCGCGTCATTTTGTCCTTCGCCCTCTTCTCTCTGCAGCACTCGTTACGTTTCACCCGGACGCGTTCTCTCTCTCTCTCTCTCTCTCTCTCTCTCTCGGTTTTTCCCCGCACCGTTTCGGGATGCCCGCGCGCACGCGCTTGAAAATCGCATTTACGAAAGAGGGTACGGGACACATGACCGCGATAACTGTATTGTCGCTGTTGACAGCAGGGGTGCTGGTGAGCTTGTCACGTGTATATATATACACACGTTAGCGTGGTACCACCACATACTAGACTCTTTGTGAAAGGATGAGGATGAGGATGAGGAGGTAGTAGAGTAGTATGTGTGTGTATGTGCGCGTGCATGGCCTTCCGGCGACACGCTGCTTTGGAACAATATTAGCGACGCCGTGGCAGGTAGCTGGACAAGCGCGCAGGCGTGCTAGCTCGTTTTTTTTCGGCAGGAGATACGATGTTTGTACACGTGTATGAGGGTCCTTGGTCGCTCGTACTGGAGTTGTGGTTTTGTAGGTTCAGGGGTGATGTTCTTTCGATGCCGTAGAGATGAATTTGCGTGGTTACGAGGGATGGAGAGTATAGAATAGGGATAGAAATTTTAAGAGAAAAAGTCGAGAGGGTTAGATTTTTGTGATTTGAAAATTTTAAAAAAATTGTGAAAAATTCGAAAAATATTGTTTTTTTTATATTAGTAGATAGCAGTTGTAATGAGATTAGCGTAAGGTCAGAGGAATAATTTATTTCAAGTTACTCTGAGCTATGTAGATATATAACGAGAAATTTGAAACCCATACACTTCACTTAAAGTAATCTACCGATAATCGCTCTAAATCTGTATAATCATAAATTTGTTTGTACACGTTTTTACAGGATTATTAAAACGTTGAAAAAAAGATACATGAAATCAAATCAAATCATTCAAACCTAATTTTTCGTAACAGGACATATTCCTACATCTTCCCTTTCCATAAAGCCTCGTCACCTCACAACACAAATCCCCAAAAAATCACTTACTTCCTCTAAAAAAAAAAATAGAGAGAGAGAGACACAACCCAGTACCCGCGCCTCTACACATGTTCGCTCCCTACACTACTCGTTCCTACCCCGAAACACGACCGTGTTCCGCGAGCTATAACACCCGCGAAATCCCGCGGCCGCACACGAGGCGCGGTGAAATTGTTTCGGATCACGTGTCGTACTATACGGCCAGCTCTAGAGCGGAAACCGAATCAGGGATTTACCCCTTTTACTCTCCTTCCTTCCTTCCTCATGCTCTACTCTCACACACTCGCTTGGTAAACCCAAAAAAAAAAAAAAAAATCAAGTTTTCACTCCCCCTCAATTTTTTTCTCTCCCCCTACTCGTCGTCGCATACTCTCCACCTACCCACGTTTATGAACGCGCACGCTCACGGGAAGACAAAAAAAAGTTTATGCACCGAGGTATTTTTCGATCCCGTTTTATTGGCTACGCGAGCGCACACACGCGATTTACGATGCTCGACCGAATGAGCTTTCCCGGGCGTGCGCTCGCAGGAGATGAAAGTCTCTCTTGCGCACATTGTGCGATGGATGAACGAGGAAGGAGAGGCAAAAAAAAGAGCCACGCGAGACATTGTATGCGTGAGTGAGAGGCAGTATAACCGCAAGAGAAATAATCCAGGGGATGAGCGACGGTTGAAGGGTGAGAGAGTGAGAGCGACCTTTGAATGCGCGGAAAATTGTTTTCGCCTTTGCCCGTTGTAAGAGGTACACAATACGTACACGTTATAGCGAAAAGAAGAAGGAGGGTAGGTACGTGCATAGTGTACGAGGGATCGAAGGAACTGAAGATTTTTATTTTTATCGGCAGGCGTTAAAGCTGCGGGAATGGGACCCGAATGATTGACCTGTGGCCATGATGGCGATGGGTTTTCTTTTCTTTAATCGAGAGTGATAGAGGTGGTGTAACGATGCAATATGGGGAAATATTTGTTATTTTCTTAGAGGAATTTGAAAAGTGTGGTAGCGGTCGGCTGTTTGATAACTACTTGAGTTTGTTGTGGGCGGCTGGAGTGAGATAATGGGTATCCTTTGTGGTTTACTAAAATGTAGTTTCGTGTTGTATTTGATAGAATTGTTTATGTTACTACTATGTAGATTCAAATATTAATTAATGAAGTTTGATATATACACTTTCATAACGAGTTAAAATTAAGTTTACCATTGTCAATGCGACTTTTTAATACATCTTTTTCAACTATTTTCAAATGCTTTCCGCTCTTTGTCTCTTGGTTGGCGAGCGTTGCCTTTGGCTAGGGAAACTTGTTGACTCACCAAACGATACGCGTCGCTTGCCGTAAGATCGACCTTCTTGGCCACAGCGAACGCACACACACACACATATACACACTCCACCCGACTCCGAAATAACTAGACCAATTAGCACAGGCTTCCCCTTTCATTTGAGGTCGCGAACTTCGGTCGACACAACCCTGTGAGTCGTTGTGGATTTTGTCAACCCCCCACAATGATCCTTTGTCCGAGCAAAGATTTATTACACTTTTGAGTGAACATACTACCTATAACCTAAAAATTAACTAAAAAGAAACGATTGTAACAATATTTTGTAAAATTTTAGGTAACTATTATATTACAAAATATTTGAGAAATCATATCTGCCCAACTTTTCGCTATACACTCTACAGCATTTACGCTTTACAAACCCTACTGAGAAAATATGATTCGCCACATAAAACTTCCAAAATGAATTTCCAGCACATAACCATCAACTGCCTTCCGAAACCCCGGTACCGCCCCTAAAAATCATAAACACAAAGCGACGTGCCACCACCTCCCCAGTGTTCACGCTCACACCACCACAGCCTACGATCCACTCTAAAACTTTTGCCACATGCATGAACGGCGTTACGTTATCAATATCATCAAGCCTCTCTCTTCCTCGTTTTCCCGCCCTCTTGATTTACGCTCACAGCACACGAGCCACTCTCGCGTTAACCGCGCATTATAGAACCTGGCCGCTGCTGCTACCGCTACCAACGACGACGACGACGACGACGACCTCCACCCCTCAACGCATTTGTTTCACTTTTTACCAGCGTGCGCGCGAGCTTAGAGAAAACGTGTATATATATATATATATATACACACACACACACACACACACACACACACACACACACACACAAGCGTGAAGTTTATACACGCCGCGCGTGAGATACGGCAAAGACGGTGGTACGCGCGCGTAATGGCCGTACGCTCGGGATTGCGAGAGAGGAGCAAAAAAAAAGGAAAGAGAGAGAGAGAGAGAGAAGAAGAAGAAGAGCTGCTGAGAAATGTGCGCGAGCGCGCGCATTTACGAGGCCCGAAGGTACAGTTTTCCTTGTTACCCTCGAGCTCTTGCGTGTATGTGTGTGTGTGACGCGAAGCCATGATCGTGCGGGAAAGCCTCGTGGGCATTTGCTGTCTTTTTGCACGCGTGTATATATACGTGTGGGTAAGTGTATAAGAGAGAGAGAGAGAGAGAGAGAGAGAGAGGATATGGTCGTGTGAGGAGGCGCGTAAAAAATCTTTCTTTTCTTCTACGCAGCGACAGCGTTGTTGCGAGAGAGAGAGAGAGGATGTCACGCGCGATGCACTTTTTATACGGTGCTTCGAGGTGCTGCTGGCGGTGGTGGTGACGCACTGGGGGGGTGTTCGATCGGAAATCGTGTCGAGGATTCCGAAGGAAAAAAGGCGCGTTGGGAGGCGAAACATGATAATGAAATGGGAATGGAGAACGATGGTTAGATGTTCGAGCTTCTTTTTTTTTGTATTTTTGATGTGGGAGTATATATGTACGTGATTTTATTGTGAAAAGGTTGTTAATATTTGAATGGATTTTAATAAAATTAATGAAAAAATGAATATTAAATTGGACGTTTGATTGGAAAATTAATAAAATAAAGTTATAAATAATTCGAATTCCGTCGATGAATGAACTTTTGTTGAAACATTCAATATTTCTTTGATTATTTATTCTTTGAGTATTCTACTCTATGAAAATTAAAAAAAAAATGTGTATTTCGATAAAGTAGATTTTATTTATAGTATGTGAACTCGTAGAATAAGGAGAGGCAAGGAGTATAATTACAACATGTCGACGATCGGTAGAAAGTTAAGCGGTAACGGCCATAGCTAGTTAGTATAGGGTGTCTCAACTCGTAACCTAGTTCAAGTTCGAGTTCCTCACATTTTATTATTAAAAGTTACAATATAGTTTACTTGTAACAACAGAATGTGGTAACCCCGTTTTTTTATTCAATTGATAAATTTATACTTAATTTGATTGGATAAAAGCATGTAACAGCCGAGTATAGTCAGACACGCTACACCATTTATTAGACACCGTAATGACAGAAAATTATCTGTTTTTGATCAAGCTACATAACACTACACCCTAAATAAAACAACAGTCCGTCAACCAAAACTTAAAAAACGCTCATTCGTTGACCATTGACCATTGTAAAACCATTTCGCGCTTTCTTTCTCTCTCTCTCTCTCTCTCTTCTGCACTGCGAACCGCGAGCTATGCGCGAAACGCAAAGGACAACCGCGTCCCATTGTGGCCGCTCGTCGCGGACCCTTTGCCACCTTTCCACTCTCTGCGTATATACCTATACACATACATCCTCGCACACCATTGCGGTTTTCACTCGAGCATTATCAACTCTCACGTATGTATTATATACATATATATACCGTATACATACGTCAGCTCAACGCTATCGTAGCCGCAAGATTGAAATTTACCCTGATAAATCGAAAGAATTAGTGTGTATAGCCACTACCATGAGCACTCATACCTATGTATTAATCATCGTGGAAACGACAGAAAAAAAAACACTGCGCATTAACGAGTGAAGGGGAGGGTAAGCGAAACTATGCCGTTTTACTCGAAAGTGATAAATCGCACGGGCGTGTCGGGCAGAGAGCGAACTAGAGAGAGAGAGAGAGAGAGAGAGAGAGAAGAAGGGAGAGGTAGCCGCGACAAGCACTGAAAAAGTGAAGTGGCTAGTTTACAAGTCACGGGGAAATGGATGAATAGTTTATTCGCGTGAAACGGAGAGAACGAGAGAGAGTGGTGGGGAGGGGGGAGAGAAAGAGATGATTTATCGTGCTTTTTTTTAGCACTCTCTTTCTCTCACATAGGCTGCGAGTATGCGTTGTTCGCGAATTTGCGAGCATCTCGAATGCTTTTTTTCACGAGGACTAATATATGTGAGCAAGTGTATATAAGCGCATTATTCAAGATATTCGACTTGTTAATGCTCAGTGGCTTTGAATATATATTGATCGGCAATATCGGAAAACCAATGAGTAAAAGTATCAATAGTACCACGATGTAAAACGATGAAAAAAAGCATTCACCATAATACCACTGGAACTGCTAATAAACGATCCGGACGCAACCGACAAATTATCAGCCATGAAGCTCTATAACCAAACCATCCGCATCCTACTACTACTATATACAAGCAAGGCCCGCATCCCAGATTGAGAGCAAAGAGATTACCTCTCAGCGAGATGATCGCTCTTCCCTGGCATATCATCCCCAAACGCGTGCTTGCTACCACCAGGATGGTAGGAGGAATGTCATCGCGAAACGAAGCGCGTGTACCAATTTATCGGCAACTCGGGCGAGCGCACGCTCGAAGGTACGAGGAGAGGAAGAGAGAGAGAGAGAGTGCATAACGCTATCGGTTATTGCTAATCGACGATCGTTCGTCCTTATTCGATTACACGCTAATCACTGAGCTCAACCCCATCGATTACCATTAGCCGCTCATATACACAGCAGAGCGTTGCTACTGCTGCTGTTGCTGCTGCTGCCGACGACGACGATGACGACGACGACGACGACGAGGAGGAAGGCTATATAACGTATAGCTACCGCTGTTGCTACTGCTACTGCTACTACTGCTGCTCTCCTTTGGCCGATCGCTCGCTAGCTCGGCTCTTGGTATAGCCTCGTCATTGGCCGAAATAACATGCGCACCCGATGGCAATTACGAGGGACAAGAACGGGGAAAGGGAGGGAGGTAGACGCGCGAGCTTCCGTGTATATATACGCGTGGTCGCGCGTTATATTGGTGTATAGCTGGTACACAAGTGTTGGTGTGTGAGAACAGCAGGTAGCTATATATACATATATATAGATATACGTGTATGCGATGGGTTCAATATACGCGCGGTGTATAGCGTTAAAGGTCGTTTGTTTTTGCAGAGAGAGAGAGACAGAGAGAGAGAACGATGCTAATAGTGGCTACCGTTGTTGTTGCAACCGCTGCTGTGTGCTATACTGATGTGGACGATGGTCACTGTACAGTGGGGTAGAGAAGGAAGATCGAATGGTCGTACAAATTGGGGTGATTTTGTTGATTAGATTGCGGCGTTTGGGTTATGGGGTTCTTTCTTGTGTTGATTAGACAATTAGATGGGTTGGAATAGTATTATTGTTTCGCAAAAGATTGAAATTTTTTCTATTGAGGTATTGGGTATTCTTTTTATAAGGATTTAGGTGATTAAGTGTTTTCTGTGAGCCAGATTTATGAATTTAAAATTTCGTGATTAAATTTTATTCGCACTTTACGTGCATATGATATTTAATAAATATAATATAACTCAATCTCAATGTATATGGGAGGCAATGATTATAGCATAGCAATATAATATGTATAAAAGTTAATCCACAAAAATAAGGCACAACAAATATACGCGCTCATTACGGCTTCATACGCCAATTCGTTTCTTCAGAAAACACACAACGCGCGGATATATATATATATATATATATATATATATATGTATCGTTGACCAGCTTGGAAATTCATTATCCCCGCAAAAGCTTTTAAATATAAATTTTAATGCCGTGCTTAAACTCCACGTTCCCGCAAGTAAATACACGTATATACGTACGGGTGCAAAAGAAATTTCAATTTACGAGAGTGAGTGGCTTGCTTCCACGACTCTCGTTCTCTCTCTCTCTCTCTCGGTCTCCCTCTCACAATATCAAAATCTCTATCTGTACACATGTGTAATTTCCGCGATGACACTCGCTAATGGTATATTTCAATTAACAAATGCGCGAGCGCACTCACACGTATACATATGGCTATGTCTGTGTGTGTATAATAGTACTCCTAATAAAACTTAATTATCGGTTGGGGGTTGTTGCTCGACACGTGTTGGAAGCGCGTGTTACAGCCGATTTGCTGCTGCGCAGTGGGAATGTTTTGGTGTATTACGGAATTTTTGTTTCGTAAACATGCTGACTCATAGGAGGAATTAGGGGTTTGAATTTTTTACGAATGTTGGCTATAAGCATTTTATGGATGAGTTGGGGATAATAACATTAATAACGATTTACTAATCAACATCAGTGTTATTGTCACGAGGTGTATGTGATCAAGCGTATTTTTGTCGTCAAACATTTGTTTTCAAACTAAATGATTGTTTCATAATTACAAACTTGATTTTAGTTTGATTCTCACTTTCCACATTAGTATAAGTATTTTTTAAAGAAATTAAATTTTATCGAGTATTTCGATTTCACGAGATTTTGATTGAAATACACGCGAATCCGATACTACACTATTTCTACAGGTCAAATTTCCTAAATTCTCGTATTATTAACTACTGCAATGCATATTCTCAATAAAAACCTTAATGGTTCCGAATTCCTCACCTTTTTGCAACTATTCTGAACAGTAACGAACTCAAACTAATATGGATTTCATCAATTGCGCGCAAGTTTAAAGTACCTACTAACTGCTCGTTTTTTTAAAATAATTTTTTAATCATTTTTATCTCGATTATATTTTTTTATCTTGATAACAATTTTTAATATGTTCTATAATGAATTCTACAAACAAGCTGTCAACTAACAAATTACCCACTATTAGAATTTATGCTTTAAATTATACGTATTTTTATCAAATAATGACTCTTTATCCATCTTTTTCACTTCTAATATTCGCGAGTTCACTGAATCCCTTCTTACATTACAGTAATTTACTGTATTTGCTGTAGTCTCGCCATTCGTCCGGTACTTCATTCCACGTAAGATATTAATTTTCATATCTTCTATATAAAAATCAAGATACTGACATAGATTAAAATCGGAGACGACGAAACAAAAGAATTACGGTTAATAAACAAAATCGTTGATTCTCACAGCTATTACAAGCCATTAAGCATATTGCTTGGTAAACAACCTCGGAAAAATATTTCGTCAGTATTATAATACTCGAAAAAGAGTCTTAAAGTTTTCATTAAAAAAAGGGCGATATGAGCAATTTAATCGTCATTAGTTGCACACGTATATGTATACACTTCTATCACTTGTATTTCTCGCCATTAAAACGACGAAAAAAGCACGTGAAATATGGTTACGCATTATTTTCAAACAGAAACGTAACGGTAGATTCGATAAGCTAAACGAGATTGCAGTGAAAAATCGGAAATTCGTCACTCGTCGCGGATACGCAACCGTCATTTCATCATACGACAAGCCCGAATCACACATCATACCTTTCCACTTAACAAAAAAAAAAAAAAAAAAAAAAATTCAACGAACAATAATACATCAACAGCTACGACACAACAGTTGCCGAATAAAAAGAAAAAAAATAGAGCACATCATCGATGCATGCTATGTAGGCGTGCGCGCGTTCGTATAGCAGCAGCAGCAGCGATTAAAAATTAATGACGCAATCAACGAGATTGTCGCGCTGCTACAACAACTCGCGTGACCTCGAAAAATCGAGCACGCGTGGGTGGTCGCATACATGTACTTCCGAGAAATTGCACTCGCGGGGACTCCACGATTGCTGCATGCATTGCTAATGAGCCACGCTGCGATATATACCGAGGGAAATTCGAGGACTAATGAATTTTCCGATATGTCGAAAAATCACGTCTGTCGATGTACAATACATAATCGTGCTTTGCTCAGTTAAAGAACGAAGTTGGAAATGCTGCAACGGTGTACATTGAACTGCTATAGAGAGCGACTAGGTATATGTGTGTATATATATATATATATATATATATGGTGCGCATTGATGACGAACGGCTTTATAGCAGCGCGTAAATCGCATCAGCTGGAGCCTGATCACGAACTCCAAACACCTGAGTCTGTCGTCGCGGCTTAGACGGAGAACGCACAGCGAGTCTCCCCTCCTCAGCGAATCAATTTCGTTCTCGATTAGCAGTTGGATGTGTATATATATGTGGCGATATGACGTTTACTAGCAGAGTTGTGTGTAGTTATGATATTTTATCGGTATATTATGTACGCATTTATGCACAAATCTGTGGCTTCCCGGAATAACCGAATAAGTCAACTTTATTTGAAAATCGAGATAACCCCAGTTTTTATATCTTCAAATAGGCCTTTTTCATTTGCTACTTCCAGTAGTAGCAAAAATATTGCCGCAAAGCTACATTTCATCTGAAACGTAACCAGTCCATAATTTTTTCGTTTATCGCAGTTATAATTTATTTTATCTATTCAAATTTAATGTGAATATGATGGCTAATATCTATTTATCTGGTTATTTAAAAATTTCTATACAATTTCAATTTATAAATATTTTAAAATTTTACAATATTAGTACAATACAAATACAATACAAACGGTTGTAAATTTAATAGAAATGTCAGAAAAATAGAAATTTCTTGAATAAGATAGAAGAATTCATTGAACATTTGCTAATAATTTAGTAATTTATTGAGTCGTTTCATAATTAAATTAAAGAATACGCTCTAAAATAAAGGCGAACCGCACTATCAGATAATCCCACAGTTCTCAGAATAACCAGATAAGTCTATACTTTTTTGAGTTCTTACTCGTTTTTAACGCATTAGAAAATCTATATAATCTGTTCAAACCAGCGTGTAAATATGTGTTTTGTATATGTCAATTGACTAGTCAAGTATCGCGACTCATCTCGTTTCTCCCGATCTTACATATAAGTTAGTTTGAACATTAAAACCCGTTTTTCTCGAAAACTCGATAAGTGGACTTATTCGGTTATTCCGGAAAGCTACAGAAATAATCATAGTATAAAAAATGACAAAACAAGTCATTACAAAAGTTCATCAATAAAACGACAGATGTATTAAAAAAAAAATTGTTCGATATATCCTATCAAGCGATTCCCTAGGATATACGAAATTCCAAAGGACCAAACGAACTAAAGACTCAGCAGCATTACCCATTTACAGGTCTGTAAAACCTCTCCATTCACCTCGAGCAAACGTCGTTACACCCGTCGCCGCGACTGCCAAGCAGCTCGCACTCGCGCTCCGTGGGTCGGCAAAATCCAGTTAAAGCCGTTTCGTCAAACACGCGGGAAAACGTGCTTCCCCTTTCCCTTCCATTCCACCTACAAACAGAAAGCGAGCGCGAGAGGGAGAGAGAGAGAGCAAGGAAAAGTCGTTCCCCAAACTAAACAAGATCTCCCTCTTTAGAGCGTGTATATAGAGGACAAAAAGCTCCGGCGCGAGAAAGACGCTGGCCCGACAAGCGGAACGAACGTTTTAATCCGGAATGGAGGACGCGAAGGAAGGGCAGCACTAGTCGCTTGAGATTCGGCTCGCGTCCGATATAATCGATCTTGTTTGCAAGTGAATCAGTAGTAGCGGCGACGCGCACGGGCTAACGAAGGGAAACGAAAGAGAGAGGGGAAACGTTCGTTTCTCTCGCTCACTCGCTCTCTCTCTCTCTCTCACAGTCGTGTCCCCGCTGCCTAATGTGATTTACATCCCCCCGAGAAAACGGTAAAAACAGCGAGAGAGAGAGAACAGACAGCAGCAGCAGCCTTCCTTATGCGCGCGCGCTCGCCCTCGCGCGGCTCTTATGTGTTCTCTCTCTCTCTCCGTCTTTCTCTCTCTCTCCACGCGCTCCCGTTTTTCCCGCGGTGACCTCAAAAGTCTCGGCAGCGTGAATTTTCCTTGTCGCTGCGCTCTCACACACACACACACATGTATATGTATATATACGTATACGCGTGGGTGTCGCGCGCTTATTCTCTTATCCCCCACCCCTTCTTCTTTACCTGCCAGCTCGCTGCTCTCGATGAAAGTCGTCGTGTAATCTCGCTGATCGATAATGCGCTCTTTCTCTCCCCCCTTCCGATCTTTATTTCTTTTTTTTTCGTCTGCGCCTGTTCGACGTGTCGCATACACGTGTAATGTGCACACATACACATATATATATATATATATATATATATATCGTAACAACGCTCGTCGAAATCGAATGCGTATATATGCATAATGGGGTCGACTCTGACGTGCGGTGCGGTGTGTGTCGCGCTACTGCAGCTGTAAAGAGTAAATTGACGCGCACTGGTGAGCGACGAAGCGAGAACATCTCTCGGTTATATCGATCGGGTATACGACAGAGTTAGTTGGAAAGGGTAACAAATTTTGCAGGAGCACGAATTAATTGATACGAAGATTAAGGTGGTCGGGCGCGCCGCGTCGTGGCAATTTGCATTCGGTGCGCATATTATCGGGTCTGTATCGGGTTGGCAGTACTTGCATATATAATAATGCCTGCTTACTTATGAGGCTTCATTAAAAATTCTGATTATCTAGTTTTTTATTATCAAGTTGGGTGAGTTATAGTAGAGGTTCTCGAATATAGTAGTAGTAGTAGTATATAGTTGAGTTAGTAAAGTATTTAACAACGAATTATAATTTTTTTTTTTTTTTTCGAAAATAGAAATTGTGCATTAACCTAGTTTTTCGTCTGGTTTTAATATTGTAACGAGGCTAATTTTTTCTCAAATTAAAGCATAAATTTGCTATATACTATGTACAGCAGCAACAGCAGGAGGTAGCGTACAGCGTGTTGAGAAAAGTAAATAAACACGCCACTCGGAGGAATTATACGCGGAATGCAGGCAAAGAACGCGCCGCGATGCATGCAAAGTGCCATAATCAAAGTATCCCGAGAGTAAAAAAAAAAAGTCGGATGAATAAGTTAAGAAAAAAGAAAAGGAAAAAAAAAAAGCGATACTCGACAAGAGCAATCGCAAAGTTTGCCCAACTTTACTTATGCACAACGAAAATGTTTCCTTTTAAAGGCGCTACTTACCCCCTCGACCTTCTCTCCTCCTCCTTCCCCTCAGGGTCCTCACATGCAGACTTTCTCTCTAAGAACGGGCGTAAAATTTTTAACGCTGATATTTTTACGAAGGCCGACGTACCGCTGCTTCCTGGGAAGAAGGCACGCGCGCGCGAGCGCATATACCCAGATGTAAATAAAAAATCGACCTGCTGCATAATTCCCGTGTACGCGTACCGAAATAACCCGACGGATAAAGGAACAAAAGGGATACCGTCGCTCTACCAACCTGTAAATTAAAAAAACAAATTCGAAAGATATAGAGTAAGATTTCTAAATATGGTTCAACCCTTAATATGATCCGATATGTTGGAACCATATACACAGTCCTATTTTTATAGAATAGGTTTAATTGATATATTTCAAGTGGAAATGAGTTTTTATATGTATTCATTACGACGCGTGTCAAAAATTTTTAAACAGCTAAAATCGAATATCCTTATGTAGTATATTAAAGGTCAATTATACATAAATATATTATTCTATAGTACCAGTACAAGACATTTATAGCCAAGACAAATATTTTGATTAAAATATAAATAAAAGGTATTTCAAAAATCAAAAATTCCTAATACGAACCACCTCTAGAATCGTCAATATGAATAAAGAGTACCTACATTAGATATCTTTTCATATTTTTATTTTCATAACCGAAATAATATTATTTATTTATTTCTGTACATTTGTTGTAACATTTATAAGAGAAAAATCATTCAAATAACATAAATGGATAATATAATAAAAAAGAAGATTTTTTGTTTTCTTTAACATAAGTGAATACTAAACTGAATATTTTTCTGAACTTTTCTCATACACATTTAAAGTTGTCCATTATTAAGAATCTAGTTTTCAAAGTTGCAAATTTCTTCTTTTTTCGTTTCTAGGTTATACTTTCATTATTATTATTATTATTATTCGCGTAATTATTATTACTTTACACATTATTTTTTTACACATTAACCACTCCAAACCCTTCAAATAACATTTGGTCCAATTTGTATAATCATTAAAATTTTTCTAAACATCAAGTTACACCTTCCATGTATTATACATGTAATTTCTGTACTCTTACATGTCTCTGCGTGCGCGCGAGGAACCCTATAAGGTCGCGAAACCAGCCTCAGGCGGGAAAGTTTATCGAGCGACACGTTTTTAAGGCACTGCGCCGCGGCAGTTTGTTAGCCACACCAGGTGTATGTTTCTCACTCGGCACGCGCGCACACACTTTGCGTCACATGCACTAGGTACCGGCGTCTCACACCTTTATCTGGTACATGATCGCTAGGGCTTAAGAGATCCTTGCTGGTACACTTGAGCCTTCGTCGACGCGTATCTTCTCTCGCTAACATATGTGCAAACTCGTCGACGCGTTTGGAGTTTTTTTTTTTGAGGAACTGGATGTGGTGCAATATTTGCACGTGATGGGGTGTATAAGCGGGGTGGATACAGATGTGTAGACAAAAATGCGGAAAAGAGATCTACTAGAGTATATATGAAATTTGTGATAAATTGTTTAGTTGAGAAGTTTAGTAGAATTAAAGTGATTTGTGATGAAATGACGAGTATAAATTATACAATATAATCGTCGATTTTAGTTTTATACTATAATAACCAATCTTAAGAGAAGAATATAATATCTACAGAATTTTATAAAGATCTAATACTTTTGATTCTTTAAATTATGATACCCACTTTACTTTATTTGAATATAATATAATTTTATGATGAAATTTTCTATGCTCAATTACTTGAAATTTAATTCGCAAAAAATATCCAGTTTGGATTTTCTCTGAATTGAAATCACATAATTTCATTTTGAAATGTTATAAAGTATATCTATAGATACTTTATAAGTCTGCGATAATAAAGATTCTATTATCTTAGATGTTCCTCAAAAATTGACATTGTCTATTAAAGTATTTATAGTAAAATATCTTACTAAAACTAAAAATCATTGATATAACATTATTTGAGATAAAAAAGATCAAACTAAAATTTAATATTAAATTTAAAATTATATTGATCTACTTATTTCCAAAATCAATGTATCTCCAAGTTTCAATGTCAACTATATCACTAAAATATTATACTAACCATAAACTAACTTCCGCTTTAACAATTCTAACTCGAAGGATTCACCATAAAAGATTCAGCGTTACTCCAACCGTTCCGAACAAGGGCCAGCAACAATTTATATCTCCTCTTCAAGATTCCGATGTAATCTCGCGTGATTACCCTAAACATTGCCGTCCAGTAATTCTATTACCGGCGGTACGACGATCCTGAAACATTCATCGAACGACACCGAGAATTATGGACCTTCCAAAAATAGCTGTTACCGCGCTCTCATTATACCCTGACAAGAAAAGTTAACACATGCGGGGTTATTGACATTATCCGAACCTTAATTTTTTAAAGCCAGCAACACAACCCACCAGACGCTTCCTTCTTCTTTCGCTCGTCGAAATCGATATAACAACAACAACAACAACATACGCACGCGCGCGTAAGTACAGCCATCTCGCCGCGACGTCGAGATAGCAATACGGCGGCGTCGTCGAATTAAAGATGCAATCTCCCGCGGATGTGTATACACGCGAAAGAATTCGCAAAAACGACGAGTACTTCTCTATGTATACAGGCAGTATAACGTTGAGGGGGGGGCGAAGATATCTCGAGACGAGGATATCGGCAGTCGTGGCACGTCTTTGAAAACGGGAATTCCATTGAAACTCACTTCGGCCTCGACGGCGAAGGCGGCTAACCCCGCAGCTCTCTTCCTCTGTCTCTTCCCGACATTAACTTCAGCGCGGGTAGAGAGAGAGAGAAGGAGAGATTGTCCGGCACGTGCTGTCTCTCTCTCTCTCTCTCTTTCTCTTTCTACCGAAGACTCATGACGCCCATTAATTGCTCCATTCTTCCGGACGAGCTATACGCCGCTCATGAATTTCCAAGCGAGCTTTTGGAGGTAGCAGGGGCCGGAGGATTCAACGCCGAAAGAAGGGGATATTACCGAGTCGTCGATGATGCGCGCGTCGAGCTGGAATTGGTGCGAGGAGAAGTTTAGCAGACGCGACACCGACGGTAGTGCTGGTGGTGGATGTGTGCGGGATGGGGGGAGGGGTGTAATTGGAAGGTCGCGACGACGTCGTGAATATATATTGCACACATGGGTGGAAGGAGGGAAAATGACGGATTGCGAGTGATGGGTGTGGAGGATAATTGACGCAATAACGTAGTATTGAAGCTTTAATGGTTAGAAGGTATTTTAGTATGTAAAATTTAGAAGTATCAGAAGTGAATTAGGAAAGGGTTATTTATTTATTTTATTTATTTATTTCACCAGAGTAGAATTACATGTTGGATACGTCGAGATATATTTCGTTATTGTATAACAGATAAACCTATCTAACACCCTAAAAGACGTAATCAAGTTACCTGTGCTTTAGGCCTAGTTAACTAAAACTAAACTTAACACTAAGTTACATACTACTTACAAACGAAAAAATTTTAATAGTTTGTATCGTATAATTTAAGTAAATTACATAGATTTGGCTCCGAAGAATAAGCAGATAGGTCATTTTTTTGAAAATCGAGATAACCCCAGATTTTGTATCTTCAAATAGGCCTTATTCATTTACCACTTTCAGTAATAGCAAAAATATTGCCATAAAGCTACAATTCATCGGAAACGTAACCAGATAAGTCCATTTTTCAAATTTTCTGCCCGGTATAGCCGGATAAGTCCATCATTTTTTTTTTGGTTTATCGTAGTTATAATTTATTTTATTTATTCTAATTGAATATGAATATGATGGCTAATATATATTTATTTGAAAAATTCCTATACACTTTCAAATTATAAACATTTTAAAAATTTACAATATTAGTACAATACCAAAATAGAAATTTGTTGATTATGTTATAAGAATTCATTGAACAATTGCTAATTTTGTAATTTATTGATTTGTTTCATAATTAAATTAAAGAACGCTTCAAAATAAATGTGAACAGCACTATTAGATAAGTTCACAGTTCCCGGCATAACCAAATAAGTCCATACTTTTTTTAGTTCTTACTCGTTCTTAACGCATCAGAAAATATATAACCTGCTCAAACCAGCGTGTAAATATGTGTTTTGAATGTGTCAATTGACTAGTAAACTATCGCGACGCATCTCATTTCTTCCGATCTTACATATAAGTTTGAATATTAAAACCCGTTTGTGGACTTATCTGGTCATGCCTCGAAGCCACAGATAAATTTTTATAACAATATTTACAAAATTCATCACATGATAGAGTTATTATTCTTTTTTCTTTCTCTTTTTCAGATGATAATTTTTGTCTTTATATTTTTCTTACTAAGATTAAGTGGTTTTAATTCGTTAAGTAATTCCTTAAATACTTTCAGAGCAACAATTATATTATTCATAAAATTTATCGACTTATTTATTTCAGGTATTATAAGACTTTTATTTCTACTAATGCTTTTTGAATTTAGAAACTTTTTCTTAAAATAATTATAATCTTAGTTATCTTTGATCCTTAAAGGTAGAAAAGTACAATTTTTTTATTTATTAATTACTTTAATGATTCTATCTTGTAATGACTAAATTCCTTGAGTACATTATCATAAACACTTCCCGAAGAAATTATACCATAGTTATGGCAATATAAAATTTTTTCTTTTATTTTTTTAATAAAGTAAAGATATAGAAAACAATAAAGGAAACATTGAATTGCCAAAAAATAAATATTTTCAAGTGATTTCTGTATCAGTTTTGAAATACTTTTCAGAAACAAAACTATGGTTTGACTGCAAAAAAATTTGATATCAAAATATGAAAGCTCGTAAAAAATTTACTAGGAATAGAAAAAGTAAAATTGTATCAGATTTCAGAGATAGCTATCACTTTTAATAAACTTCGAAAAGAATATTTGAAATGCTTTTATTTAGTCAGTATAAAATAGTCATGTAAGCTAACATTTAAAAAAAATAATTATATAATGACATATATAAAATGAATACACCTAGTAAAAATAATTTTTTGAGTAGTGAACGGCAAGTTTGAACCAATGTGGCCAAATATGGATTTCAGTTTTCCGTCATAAGTGCAGCACTTTTTTCAAGCTATTTTTCTCATTTATTTGCTGAAAAAATGATCTCCATATTGTATATTTCTTATAATAATATTTTTTCATATTTATCTCCATCTGTCTATTTCCATCATTTAATTTATAAAAAAAAATTCACTCCCATAGCACGCGGGAAAGTAGCTAATAATGTCATTGATTTTTCCATGCATTTTCAGCAGACTTTTACTAAATATTGGATGGAGAAAAACGTGAAAAGGTATTGAAATCGCAGTGAGAGAGTGAAGAGGTGATTCACCCCCTTTTAGTACGTTTAGTCATTTCTGTAAGTAAACTGAAAGGTAGCCCTGAAAATAAAATTATCAATATTAGTTGTTTTTCTCATTATTTTTCTTTTGAGCACTGGTTCGCCTATTTTAAAAAGTGCAAAGCTTTGTATTTTCTGGATAATTAATATAAATCAATGCCGTCTTTAGCCACTTTCCCGCGAGCTATGGGGGTGAATTTTTTTAAATCAATTGTTTTTTGCGCTGTAAACGATTTTCGTACTTTACCTTCGTGGAGCAGGTTTACCTTATAATCATGGGCATCCTCCTTTTGTTTATATCTCTGTAAACTATCTCTTAAGAGTTAAAATTGTTCCATATGAACATATATATAGTTAATTATCCGCATGACACGATGCATATTTAATAATTTTCAAATTCCTTTAGAATATCAAAGAAAAAATACATTGTATATCATACATATACATACATTAATAATCTTACCGTAATTTTACTAACACTTTGTTAAGAACTACAAAAAAAAAATCATCTCTATAACTCCGAAAAACTTTAGCACTATTATGCAATTGCTCTCGAACGCCCGGACAGTTCGAGCACACTTTCTTGCGGAAATTTTCCCAAAATTTGCGCATGCATATGTAACGAGCTTCGAGTAGCCTCGAGAGCCAAAACGTGCCAAACTCTTTGTAGTCCGCTGAAAATGTAAGAAATTCACAGTGGAGTTCAAGAGCGAACGAGAGAAATGTCTTTATATTGCGGGGACCAAGTTGGCCGAGGGGAAAAAATAAATTAAGGAAAGTTAAGGTTAGTCATTGTTTTATTAAAGAACTTATTGAATGGTATTTCAAAGCGATGCCTGCAGTGTACTGGAGATGTAAAAAGTTTAGTTATTTATTTACCTGAATGGTGAGGATAGAAATTTGTAATGATTTACTTATGAAATAAAATTTTATGTGAATCGTTCGTTTTGTTGCATATGAAATACCTTAGTGAATATGCAAGCTAAAGACAAAAATACTAGTTGCACATCCGTTATCTCTTTTCACTTATACATTTGTAGTTTTCGTATAGTATCCATTAACATATACATGTGCTGTAAACATACTCTACAACAGTTGATATATACATTATCATCACAACTCAAACCACCATTCCAAAATACCAAATCACACTTTATACGCCCCATAACGAATACAGGGACAAAAAGCAAAATGCTATTTTCTCACTCAGGAGTAGAGAGAGAGAGAGAGAGAGAGAGAGAGAGAGAGAGCGAGCATTTCGTGGCGCTAACCAACCGTGTTTGTCGCGCGGCAGGTAACCAATATAACGTGGGGGCGTCATCCTCATCCTCCTACTGCTCTTCACCCCCGAAGGCTATTTGTACGCGCGCGCTACATCCATTACCGTGCATTAGTAACCCTATACTTAAATGTAGTTACGGCCGACGCCTCCCGTCTATTTCTCTCTCTCTCTCCCTCTCTCTCTCTCTCTCTCTGTCTCTCTCTGTCTCTCTTACTGTCTCTCTCGTGCGCTTTCTCTCTCTCACTCTGATAGCTCTTCGAGTCTGGTTCATGTCGTTATTGCAATTGGATGAGCGGCGGGCCAGCAGCTGCAGTACTTATAGCACATTGCTTTGAACTTCATTTGTTTTGGCTGGATGTATATGGATTGTCAGATTGGATTTCGCGTGATTTTGGCGAATTTTAGGGATCGAGGGGTGAATGGAATTGTTTTTATTATTGCTCGCGAGGTTGTTGCACTTTTCGTTCGAATAAGAGAATCTCTTATGGTTCGGTGATAGAGGTTATTACATAGGATTAAATTGTATTATGTGGTTAGAAGAGATTTTCTCGCGAGCGCTTAATGAAGTTGATCTAATCTGAATTCTATGAAAACGTCATTTGAAATATTCTATTAATGCGAAACAATAGTTAGTTACAATGTACATGTTTAGTCAATGATGATGCATTTTTAATCTAATCTGTACATTATTAATAATTAACCAATTTTTGAAACAAGAAAATTATATGATTTATTGAAAAGAACTGCACGCTTATCAAGAGAAAAAGTTTTATAAAAAGTTGTATATTGCGTAGAAAATTCTACACAGTTTGTAACACTACTAGACCTTACCATACTTTATACAAAATTGAACAATAAAGTAAAATTAATTATCCTATATATTGATCAAGAGGCACCTATCATGTCAAATTCCATAGAGTAAAAAATGTGATTTACAGAATTTCCCTACAACACGGAAACCAAGAGCTTCATCAATCCCAACAAAAGCAAAACTCCAGCCGGCAAAACAATCTTCACCTACTATTATATATACGCTCATGTTACGCGTGTCGCTTACGATGGAGGTAGTTGGATCACACACACTTTAACTCCCTCCTCCGACGTAAACCACACATTAAACGCGTCCCTGATCTTCTGTTTGCGCGGGTATATACATATATGCCGCTCCGTCGAAGGCTCCATCGTCGCGAGTCGTGTGTTTTGACAGCGGCGAGTGTTTTGGCAGAAGATTGCGCACTTGCGGTCTTAGTCTCGGAAGCCGAGCATTGTAATTGAGATAAGTCTGAGAGAACAAGAATTAATTATAGCTGATAGTTCATTAATAATTTTTGTAGAAAATTTATATTTGGTCTTTGTAAATTAAAATTATTACTATTATTATATTATTACTATTTTGAATGTATGCCAAATGAGAAATGTGGAATATACTTTATATATTTATATGATGAAAAATAAATTGAAAATAGTTGAATATAAATATGTATTTTATTATACGTCATTATATTATGTTAATGTTATAGAATATTCATGAATAACAATAAACATGCACCTCGAAATAAACAAATTAATATTTTTATACAATATTATGCTTATTAATTAGAATTCTATTCATCAAATATAAAATTTAAATTAACAAATAACCAATTTTCGTGTTAAAGAACTGTATTAATACATTTTATGAAGATAATATTTTTAGAAAATCATAGCCTCTCCGTTATTTTTCAGAGACATTCATAAAATTTCTACATTGGCTGTTTTCAATTTCAAAAATCTTAAATCGAATTTCAGCCAATCATTCGGAGTGTTGTAAATTCTCTATTTTGAATTTCATGTAAATATCCAATTCGAAGGCGTGTATTTTCTTTTCTCTCCTTCTTTCTTTTCTAGATTGTCGTCTTTGCGGGTATAGCCCTGCGGGTATTGTTTCCAGAGCTTTCAACAGAATTGATTTGATGTATACGTACTTTATATTTTTGTCCCGAAGCATTGCTACATTTCTGACGCGTGGGGCGGTAGGGGGAGGGGGAAGGGAGGCGGCTAACCGCAGAAACGTCAGGACCAACTGACGGAACACGTCAAATGTAAGTCTTTATATGCGCGACATTTCGCAGTATTTTTCGGATTGCTCGATTTCGCTACCGTGCAGAGAATTATTTCATCCACAGATGTTAAATTCAATAAAGTATTGTATTGAGGTAGTTCATGCGATACACGAGTCAAAACAACAACTTTGAAGGAAAATCATTTTCAGCGATGAGGGTTGCTGTTATTTTAACGTGCTTATAGATAAACGATTATCAGAAAAAAGTTAATTACAGTATAATATAAATATTTATTATATATTCAAAATTAAAGTTCATAACAAACGGCTTTCTAAATGTAAAATTGTGAAAAAATAGTAAAAAATAGTTAAAAATTGTGCACTTAACGTATCAATTGATACCCCACTATTTCGAAAGTGCACGACTTTTAACTACTCAATAATAATTTTGACACTATTTTATATTTATGAGTACTATCGACTCTGATTTTAAAGTTAAACTGATGCTTTTCGTATGCAAATAATGAGTCATTTTCTAAATGTATGCTAATTTTATATTTTTACAGTAAAGAAAACAAAATTTTTAAAAGTTCAGAATCCCATTTGGTAAAAAAAACTTTACTAACTATCCCAATAACATTTGAAATTTCGTCTAAAAAGAAGACAAATATGACGTTTCCTATATAAGTCAACGTAAAAAAAGTTAACTTTAAAATTAAATTTCCTCTGAAAATGGTTGGCTATATAAGGTAAAATTCACAGTGGCGTGTCCAATTATATTCAAAGTGCCCTCTACCTCTATCAGAATGCTAGTTACTGTCCGAAGTGTTTTTGTTAATTATAACAATTTGGTAAAAAAAAAATTTTTTTTGTTCAGAAACGCTGGGAGCCTCTTACCCTAATCACAACAGGGCCTTTGAATTTTCTCTACAAAATACAAGTTTATTTATGCATCTCGTCTAGGTACATTTATGAATATCTAAATATTATATGCAGCGCACCTTTTCCTCATATCCAAAATATTGATGTCGTCACAATAATTACAGAATATTCATGAAAAATCCAAAGTTATACTATAATTTTTCTGGCTGAAAATTACGACAGTCACATTTATTATTTGGAATTCCTCTGTTAAAAAGATTACTTGAATATATATATATATATATATATATTCTTGAATATATATCTATATATATATAATAGGTAACTTCACGTCAACTGTTGAAGGTCAAAATTTAAAAATCCTTTAAAATTGATTTTTCTTGTTGATAACTAGCCCCAAAATACAACCCTAGAGTTTTAGATCAAAATATGCAATTGTTTAAAAGTTACA
>JAYJLV010080955.1:0-5000 GCA_036873485.1 Torymus texanus
TTTTTACTATCTAACATGCTGATATAAAATTGATTTCCTGCAATTTAACTTATAAAAAGGATTTGAAATATCTAAAAGCCACAGAAATGCTAATTTTTTATACACAGATATAAAAAAATTAGCATACTAACGAAATCAAATGGCACTCTTGAGTAATGCGGTCGTGCCTATAATGTAAAAACGAAGTTCTTACATGCGATGAGCGGGGGGGCACAGCCCCCCTAGTTATTATAACGTTTCATAATAGGGACTACTTTTTGAAGTGTTCCATAATGGGTACATTTACCTCAAGTTTAAAGGTATAATATAGTACGGGTCGCTCCTTCAGGTTCCTCTATAACTTGCCTTCGGAGTTCGCGTCTGATCGTGATCGAGGACGGACGTGTTTGCGTTTCGCTCCTCGTTTATGTTTACGTGTGCAAAGTGTTATATAACTCGAATGTAATAGAGAGGTAGACTTTATTATTGCGAGTTAATAAAAGGTACTAAAAGACGGCTTCGCCGTACTTTCAATACAGTGAAGGCGTAGAACAGTGTTAGGGCTTCTGACCACAGGGGCGCCTACCTGTTTAGTCTTCAAAAACCATTATAATGAACCAGCCAAGTCAAAAAACTTCGGCCAAAACGTCTTACGCGCAGGTGGCCCAAGAGTTTCCCCACATGTCAAAGGATCAAGCAATCATTATAGACACAATAGGAAGTTTTACAGTTCGCGAATATACTCTTGCTTTAGGAAAACAAATAGGCCCAGAAAACATACGTGCCATCTCACGTGTCTCACAAGGTAGAGTATGTTCCTTTCTCAATTCTAAGGACACAGTCATACATCTTATAGACAATGAAAGCAAGTTAAGTATTGGTGAATACCTTATCCCGATAAGACCGTACATATCGAGAGCAAAGAGAATATTATATCCAATGTACTTCCTATAATCCCAACAGAACTTTTATTCGATGAATTCGATAAACTTATAATCCCGCTCATGTCAGAAATTACATGCCTCAGAGCTGGCAACAATGAACCTGGATATACACACATCATTAGTTTCCGAAGACAGGCGTATATAAACCCCGAAGATGTTACAAAACTACCAGCGTCAATCAAAATAATCATACAATTTACTGGATCTTTTTTCCACTGAAAAGCTCACCTGTTTCCTGTGCAAGGAAGAGGGTCATGTAGCTAGATACTGGAAGAACATCACTGTCTTACCCACAAACCGTACCTCGCTGGAAACAGATGAGGCGACTGAAAGGGAAGAAATTATAAAAGCAGAAACCTCCACAGATGGTGCATTGACTGAGATGGATCGTAACAAGGAAAGTGAATTTACAGAACATACAGAAACAATTACTAAAACAATGCCGCCACCGCCACACACTAAAAGAGCATTGTCTAGAATGCCTCCTCATACGGTGACACCTCTTCGACAATCGGTCGAACTACCAAGAAAATTATTAAGAAACCAGAAAAAGAAGAAAGAAGATCAGATATAAGTTTAAACATAGTAGAATTACAACAAGAGCCGGCCAAGGAATTTATAAAGGAGAATTTCAAGAATTTTCCACTAAACCTAGAACGCCTATCTGAATTTCTATATAAGTTTTACGATAATACAAACATACTTGAAACCTCTCGGATATATACACAAGATACTGATGCTTTAATAAACATGCTCGTCGAAGTGACACCGCATATTCTGGAGCGAAACCTCAAAAGCCGTATCGAGCGCATACTTATCAAGATGAGAAACAAAACCTTCGAAGAAGAAGCACTGCGAGAGAGAGATACCTCAACAGAAATGTCCTTCAGTGAAGAATCTAGCAACGCGGAAGACTAATGGCTTCGAGAACACAATCCGTATCGGTAATACACACATTAAAAATAATGTTTTGGAATGTAAGAAGCGTACGACAGCACATATTTGACATTGAAGCTTTAGTAAAAGAATGCGATATTTTAATATGCGTAGAATCTTGGTTGAGACCAAATATAGCGATTAACTTTCCCGGTTTTGTTGCTTTTTGTAAAGATAGGTAGTATACCAGTGGACGAGATATACTGTTATTTAATTCGCAAAGATTTAGCATTTTTAGAAATTTCTAATATTGTAATTCCCGATCAATCGATAGAGATGTGCGGAATAAAATTAAATAGTATATCTCCTCCCCTTGATATTCTAGTATACTACAGAACCCCCGGTCTCACTCTCGCAAAATGACTGGAACTTAATAATTAATAACACAGTAAATAGGAAAAATTGCTTACTTTAGGCGATTTTAACGCTCACAATACATCTTGAAATTGTAGAAATACAGTTTTAATGGAGAAAGACTTAAAAATTCTATAGATATGGGTGATCTTTTTCTTCATAATTTTGACACGAACACCCGCATAGACTCGGAAAGAATGCTTAAATCCAACATTGATTTGATTTTTTCATCTCTAAATGTCGCGGAAAAAATTAGCGTTAAAGCATTGAATGAGACTTGGGGTTCGGATCATTACCCCATTAAAGTAGTATGTAATACTGTAAAGCACACATATGTAAAAAAATCATTTAAAATCAAAACGAAACCTACAAATTGGACGAAATTTAATGAAGAGTTAAATAAAGAATATTCCGAATTTCTTACAGCAGAATACGAACTCCTTGATCCGATTCGAAAATATGAAACACTCATAAGATCAGTCACAGAGGCTTTACGAACAAGCACTCCCCAGAAATAAATAACAACAAAAAAAAAAAGAAAAATCAGAACCCGGTATCTTGGTAGGACTCTGAATGCGATCGAGTAAAAAAACTACGTACAGCTGCAAAAGAAAGGTTGATTTCTCTAATCTTCCAGAAGATTGGATAAATTACAAAAAAGCTTGTGCAACTGCTAGAAGAACATTTAAACAAAAAAAAATAGACAATTTTAAAGATTTCGCAGCAAACCTCGATTTTAGAACAAACCCCACGTACGTGTGAAACAAATTCAGAACATTAAAAAATAAATGGGTCAGAATTACGCCATCGCACTATTCAGAGAACCTCCAGAAAAGAGAAAATATTGAAACTGTACTTGACAAGATTAATCCTCCATGTGATCCAAGTAATCCGGATGAAGTTCCCACTAGCCAAAGTAATAATCACTTCGATTCTCGATTTTCTTTCTTTGAATTTAATGTTGCCTTAGAAGACAAAAACAAAAATTCGGCTCCGGGATTGGACGGTATTGATTTCGAAGTCATTAACTCAATGACGCCTAAGTTTAAACTATAGCTATTAGACATATTTAATCATATGTATTCAAGTAGTATTTTCCCACAGGACTGGAAAAACTCATTCGTGCATTTTATACCGAAAGCGGATAGCACAAGCTTGCGCCCTATCTCGTTGACATCTTGTTTTCGTAAACTGCTGGAAACAATGATTAAAAATAGGCTACAGTGGTGGACGGATGTCAATAACTTCCTTCCATCTTCACAGCACGGCTTCTGGAAGGGCAAATCATGTCAAGACAACTTAGTGACGATAAAGCTGAAAATTGAGAAATCTTTCATCGAAAAAGCGGAAATATTGGCTGCGTTATTAGATGTTAAAGCGGCGTTTGATAACGTGAATTCAGATATACTAATTGAAAAACTTGCATCGATTGGCTGCTCTAATAGCCTTTTAGCTTTCCTCAAACACCTAACCCATACACGTTTTATCTATTCACAATATAATGAAGATGCTCCTAGAATAGTATACAAGGGAGTTCCGCAAGGAGGAGTGCTCAGCCCTCTGTTATATCTGCTCTATGTATCGGATATCACAGCTATACCATTCCTAAAAACGTAACAACTTTATAATTCGCGGATAATCTCGTAATATTTATTAAATTCAAAGTATTAAAAAGGAACAAAAAAATACTCGAGAACGCTGTCAAAGAAATAAGAATAAATCTATGTAAAATTGGGCTCAACCTCTCTCCTACAAAAACAGTCCTCGTACATTTTAACAATAAAAAAATATTTCCAGGTAACACAGAAATCATAATCAACGGACACTTTATAAAGTCAGAACGTACAGCGCATTTTCTCGGAATATTTTTTTGACTATAACATGTCTTTTTCAACACAGATTCAGAACACAATTAATAAATGTACGAGGGCCTTAAACATGATTAAGTTTCTACGGGGTATATGGTGGGGCTCTAGCCCTGATACGCTGATTATGATCTATAAAAGTTTTGTGACATCTATTATCGATTACGGATCCTTTGTATATTTCTCCCACCGAAGAGAGCACCTATTTAATAAACTTGAAAAAATTCAATATTCGGCCATTCGCACTGCTTTTGGGTACAGAGTCACCACGCCTACAAATATACTACTAGCAGAAACAAAAATGCCTTCAATAATAAATCGCAGTCAATTTTTATTACAAAGTTATTTAACTAAAGTTTGTTCTAACTCTAACTCTTTCTCACTCAAATTTCTTCGAAGTTATTGTAACGCGGCAGAAAAATATGCAAAAGACGAAAATAATATTGTATACAATTGAATTAAAAATGTCCTTAGCTTTAATAAATCAATCATTTGTTTCAATGGTTATAATTCATACAATTACGAATTCAAGGCACTTTTCACTATTATACCTATCGAAATAGAATTCGGCAAATCACTCAAAGAACGAACAAAGAAAGTCCCGTCAAAACCATCTGTAGTTTCAACAATTTTGTTAAAAACAAAAATGCCATTGAGATAGACATTGTAATAGGCGCATCATTAGGAGTATAGTATGCGCGCCTAGCGGACTCAGCCGGCGCGCCACGGAACGAGAGGTGACGGAGCAGCCGAACGAGGGCAGTAAGTAAACTACCGTCGTGTGCGCAACAGGTGCTAACGATAGTCCGTTTAGTGAGTGAGAGAGAGAAAGAGAGAAAGAAGCTGCACGCGTCTCCACGAGTGCAACCACGAGTGACGCTGCGCCCCAACAACGGCAACCACCGCTACCTTTGTGCCTCCA
>JAYJLV010080955.1:7500-14308 GCA_036873485.1 Torymus texanus
AAACAAATGACAATTATTATTTTTCAAATAAAAACTGGAAATTGAACTTAAACCTCAAGGGGAAGTTAATGATGTAATACGATATCAGTTAGTATGGTAGCAATAGACATGAGGACTAAGGTGCGAGTATTAATACATGGATGCCTGTGTTTCCTATCACCTATACTGTTTAAATAATTAATGAAATTGAATTACTGTAACAATGTATAATATATGAAAAATATTTATGCAAATACATATTAACTAAGAGCAGAACATATTAATAGATATTCCATGAATTCAATTAGAATAAACAATTTTCTTCGTAACGCATGATCGATTTTTCGGTTTATCAGTTTTAAAAATCGATACAGATAGTTTTTTATGGGCCTGCTCCATTACTTTGTGATCGCAGCAACACCTTTTTACCGAGAGGGGGGGGGGTATTTTATTAGAATGAAGAAATTTTGTATAGGTATTTTATTAAATATAATGGTGTTGAAAATATATTCGAAATCCGATACTGTAATTTACTTCTATTTCCGAAAAGAAGTATAGAAAAATTAACTCAAAGTTATACTATGTGCAACCACTGGGTTGAGGCAGAACTAATTTTTTTTGTCCTCGCTCCCCATCTGAAGTATACATCTATATGCGTCTATATTTGTTGCCATGACTATGCAAAATAAATGGGAATCACCCCATCACGAAATTAGATATTATTCACTTTAATCTGTTCCATAAGATTATTAAGGTGGTCTTATACCTAGTGGCCTTTTTGGCCAAAACTACCTGGAAAAATGATTTAAAATATTATAATATCATAAAAATGTATAAATACCATAAATATAACTGATCTTTTACAACATTATGAAAAATATAGACCATTTCATCCTGAATTATGGTATTTTGAAAAAAATACTTCGGCGTTGTTTCTTTTGGAGACCGCTTGATAAATTTTCATGTAACAGAAAGCAAATGGCTTGTTATATGTGTCTCTATGGTAGGTTTGTCTAAACTTTTAAAATATTTTGATTAAGTATTTTTTAATCACAAAAACCACGTTTTTACTCGTAATTTAATGAAGTTTTATAATTTTGGGCATCAAAAAATACTTTTTCAAAAATTTTTAAATTCTGGAGCAACTTACCATAAAGGAATATATAACAAGCAATTTCCTTTTCCTTTCATAAAAATTCATAACCGGTCTCCAAAAAAATAACACAGAAGTTGAAAATATTATATTTGCAGAAATAAACCTTGACAGACAAATACCATGTAACTTCAAAAGTTATCAGTCATCGCATCCCTCATTTTTTCTCCCTTGAAATTTACTCTTCTGAATCTGAGATCTATTTAACAGTATATAATGATTAAAATATAAGATCTAGTAACTGCATGGTGCGCATATAAAGCCTTATACCAACAGCACCGACTCAACTAAAAGTTACTGCAACCTATCCTTTTATACTCTTAATCCATCTTCTATTGAGTGACTTTTTCAAATATTATGTTGAGTAAGATTACACAACCCTACAAAAAAAGTTCATTTGACCAGACCTACATATTCTTATGCATTTTACGATGCTGAATCCGAATTTGAAGTTAAAATATGGATACGGGGACTCTTTGGAGAGATAAGCGCAAAAACCACGATTGTCATTTTTTTATCATTTTTCGAGATTAAAATAAAAAACAAAGGGTAGTAATACAAATATTTCTTCATATTTGGATTCTCCGGATAAAAGAAATACATCAAAACTATATCTTAAACGTTTTTTCTTAATTTTAACCCGTGGTACAGCTTTGAAAAGTCTAATACTCACTCAAAAACTGTAATTCGACGCTAACGTAGTAAAATGAGATCGTAACTTTATTTGTCAATGCTGAAACAAATTATATGTACTAGATGAAATACTACTCCGGGGATTTTTGAAGTCACTGAAGATGAACTGTAGGTCAAATTTATATCTTGGTGCCCCTAAAGGGCTCTAACGAGAGAGAAAATAGAAAAGACAAAAACACATTCAGTGAGCAGAAAACCTCCGAAACCAGTGAGCCTGATGAGGAACATTCTTTGAACAGTGATGAAGAGTATGTCAGAGAAAATAACGGAGACTTCAGTGAAGAGCAAGGAGAAACGTTTCATCAAGATCTTAAAGAATTTGAACGTAGATTTCAAGGACGGTGGGAATTAACATGTTTGCAGATTACTGGTGGACGATGGAAAAAGAAGAAACTTCCAAGAGAGGATAACGTAGACAAAATCCTCTGCACCGGTCGTTTGAAGAAAAGCGTGTACGAAAACAAAAACCTATTTAAAAGAAAACATTTATATAACAGTTTTAAATTTGTATGTATTTATTTATCTAATATTTTTTGTCTTAGTTCAACCATTTAATAGTCACAATAGAACAACGGGATCTCAAACAACTTCTGAAATTTATCAATTTTCAAATTAACATGATAAGTAAGATTCATATACAACTCTACATCTACTTACATTGAACACATCAACACCAAACCTACCTCAAAATTGAGTCTAGATATCGAGTTTATTTATAAATAATGCCTGTAAGTTCGAAACATACCAGTTATAAAAGCTTGAACCTTCCATATTGAACGTAAAATTCTTAAATCCCAAACGTAAAAATGCCTAATATCAAAGATTTAAAATAAACTCTTTACAATGCTCTGAAGCATATAAATTATAACTCTATAAACTCGAAATCCACTCAAAAATACAAAACCCATGAAACCCATGAAACTTAAAGCCACATTTCAACATTGTTTAAAACTCACCAATGACAAACGTCTAAGGTTGTAGATTCGGGATTTGTGGCTCTTGGGTTGTTGATTTCTGATTGTGGGTTTGAGAGTTGTAGGCTTGGAGATTATGGTCTTTGAGATTGTGTGCATGGAGTTGTGAGCTTGGGGTTGTAGATTTTGGAGTTGTGGGCTTGGGGATTGTGGGTTTGGGATGGCGGGCTTCGGAGTTATGGACTTGGGATTGTGGGCTTGGACTTGTTGGCTTGGGGGTTGTAGACTTGAGATATAATTCAAACCTGAAGTTAAATAAATCATATCTTATTTTATTTAGTTTTAGAAGTGGCCATTTCTGAGCCATTTTAAAAAGAAAACGATAAATTTGACCCATTCTTAGCTCTCTAGATCCCTCTAGGGCATCAAGTTGTAAATATGACCACAGAATCATCTTCAGCAACTTCAAGAACACCCGGAGTAGTATTTTTTAGTACATATAATTTGTTTGAACGTTGTAAAAGTAAAGTTACGATCTCATTTTACTACGTTTACGCTTTTGAGTGAGTAATGGGTTCTCCAAAGCTGTGCCAGGAATTGAAATTTTTCAAAAAAAAAAATGTTTAATATATGGTTATTGATTTAGTTTAATCCGCAGAATCTAAATATGGAGCCAAATTTACCGTACCGTCTTTTGTTTTTTTAATCTCGAAAAACCATAAAGAAGAAACGAAAGCGTACTTTTTCGCGTTCATTTCTTCAAGGAGTCCCCGAAACCTATGTATATTTGGGCTTAAAATTCCGATTCAGCATTGAAAAGTATATAAGGATATGTACGTCTGGTAGAAAGAACAGGCTACTTCTTTCTGGGCCTATGTTATTATTGCTAACACTAATATAAATATAAAATATTCAAGCAGTGGTATAAAATGGAATCAACATCCCATCTAAAATCGGAAAAGCCAACATTTTCATCAAAAAAGTACATGAGTATATGAGAGTAGATAAAACTATTGTTCCATTTATCACTTGACTACTCATCTTATATGCTGCATATCTACATGTTTTGTTTTTATGTATCAAGATATATATCTTAAATTGGATTCTGTCTGGCTTAATATACTGAAATTGTAGGTTTATCTTGACACTTGCTGTTATATACGTATAACTTCTTTAAATTGAATTTTATTCTTTGAGTTGAATTCTGTCATATTACTTTTATCTTTGCATAAAGATATGTACAGTTTATTTCTTCTATATTTAATTGGATGAAGTGTTCTTGTCTTGAATGTAGTTACATTTGAAATGCGCACTTATAATATTACCTTCACATATAATAATATATTTAATTTCCACTCTTAAATTTACTCACTTAGACAAATAATCAGAATTTAAGAAAACAATCTCTAAAATAATCAAAATCTAAGAAAATAAATTGTTGAAAATATATGGTTATGATTTTTGCTTATATGAGCTGTTAGATGCGCTGCTATGCAACTGTATTTATATTTATTAGCAGAAATTACATCGGTACATGAAGAAGTATCAGGAAAGTATTTGTATAGTAAATTGATGTCAAATTTTCTATCATCATGTGGTCAATTAACGAAAACAGATATGTAAAATTGTAAAAGATAATTCCATAGAATACTAAATCCCTTAATATAGTTCACTATATTTTTATAATCAGTACCGAACTTTAACATAATAATTTTTGTAATTCTTATACTAATATGACTAATAATTATATTTTCTGATATTTTAAAACACATTGACATAAATGTTTTTGTATTAATAGCCTATAAAATAAAGAAAAAAAATCAAATTTTTCGTCATATTAAAGATTTTAAGTCATTTCAGTCAAATCGTCATATAGTCTTAAATTTTTTTCCATTTTGATTCAAACTATTTTTTGGCTTTAGAATAACATACATAATTAAAAAATTCAATAAAAAATTCAATTTTTTGAAAACTTTTAGGTATAAGACCACCTTTACGATTATTATGAATTACGCGAAATATAAAATAATTGAAAAATAGCTATCCCCATTCCAATGTACATTGAGTCTGAAAGGGTTAATGCAAGTGTAAATGAGACTTTTCTTAAGCATGTACAAATAATTCAAATAATGTAAAAACTAAAAGTTTCAGTAATTTTAATGAAGATTTGCATTGGAACAAATTTTCGTTTCAACAAATATTAATTTGTTTTGTTCTACTATGGATAATTTTAATTCATATATGTTTATTAAACATAATAACATCTTACTAAATTTTAATTATGAAATTAATTTGTTTCAATGACCTAGCTAAATTGCATGTTATATTAATACGAAATTAGTTTTGCAGAAAAATTATTACAATTATTTACTTAAAAAAAAAATAATTTAATGGGATTTAATTTTTTTCTTCCAAAAACTATTCTGCCGAAGAAGGTGGAGCAGCGGTTTTTCTGCAGTAATAATTTATTTTTTTTAAATATTAGTATTTAATATTTATTAACTTTAATCATATTTATTTATAGTGAGGTATTATTATTTTGACTTTAAAGTGGGATTGTTCACCGTAAAGAACCTCAGGTTAAACTTTAAGAAATATTTATTCCATTCGAAGGTACTAGTCACTCGAAATAATAAGGTTCCATTCAAATAATATACTTTTTCTCCAGTCAATTTAAAAAGCTTATTTTGTTTAATTCGCAGTTGGTTACCTTTTATTAATAATTTTGGTATATGGTTTGATAAGTAAACTCTTTTCACAATGCTTTGAAAAAAAATCTTATTATTACTATTATTTAAAGATAGATTCTATGGAATTCAAAACAATAGCTTCAACAGAACAATACCCAATACAGTTACGACGTTAAAAATGACAGCATTAAAAGCATAGAAAAACTTTATCTCCAAAATAAATGTATTTCATTCCTTATAATCAAGTTACTAAGTTGACAAAATACTATTAAGGGACTACCAGATAATATTGTTATTACTCAATAGAATTTGTGCAGTAAATATTAAATATTCAATTTGCATTACTCACATATTTTTGACAATTATTGTACAGCAATATAATGCCGTTGGTTTATTGGTGCTTTAATTTTTTATTAGAGTGGCTATTTAATAAATTGCCATTCGAAGTCATATATCTATTACTTGAATTATGTTTTAATACAGTATGTGGTTAACTTGGAAATGTTACAGTAAAGTTTTGTGTGAATTGTTTGTGATACGTCGAACTGCGTCTGCGCAAACCTGAAGTAATCAGGATTTCGAACTTGATGATTACGTTTGCACTTATTCTTCTGTTAGTGTCATTATAATATATTAGTCGTCTATTATATTTAATATATACATAAAAATATTAAATCATACATATTTGTTACGAAAATGAAATGGATTAAAAAATTGCATAATTTTGAATTAGTATGATTACAAAAGTAAATAATAAAAAATATAAATCTATTCATATTAAATATATATAAAATATATTAGGACAAAAATTATTTACAACTTGTAATATTTCTTTATTATTTACTCCAAAGATTTAGTTAAATCCGTAATTCATACTCCTGACACTTTCCTAATAATTTGATACTAATTTACACAAAATATATCAAATATTCAATAATTAACTAAGATCAAATATATATTATTGGACTTAAAAGCACAATGATTGAAGTATGACCTTGAAACGTAAAAGCTTGTAAAACAAATTAATGTGTGATTTTAAATACCAAAAATTGTCGAAAAACTCACTTTTTTCGTGTAAAAATATCTTACAATTATATTACTCTGTGATATGTTTTAATAGCGATTCCTATTCAATATTTTACCGAAATAATCTCTTAAGTAGTTTGTTGATTGATTTTCAGAAATAAACGTTCGTTCTTTAAAAAAAAGCAGAAAAATGCCCTTGCAACCTGTGGAAAATAAGGTGCTAGTCTGCATCTTACTCACTAGCTTTGAAAGCGCTGCAAGAACACATTAGTTTAACCCTTACAAACATATTTAACACCTGTCTTGAAAGAGGAGTATGGCCTGATTTACTAAAAATAGCAGAAGTTATCCCA
>JAYJLV010080966.1:0-14307 GCA_036873485.1 Torymus texanus
TTTTTTTTGTAAGGGAAATATTGTCAATATTCAATAAAAGCATGATGTTTAAATCGACTGTTTTTATATTTGATAAACTAACTAATGAAATTTAGATATATCAATTATTATAAAAACAAAAAGTTTGTTATTTGAAATGTAATACTTGATAACATTGTAACAGAAGTAAAAATTATTATTTAAAAACGAATTTATATTCTATAATAAAAAGTTGTACTGCTTGTAAAAAGTTCTAAACGAAATATAAGCGTGAGCTAAAAACAGTATCCAATATTGGAAAATTGTTTTGAACTTTTGCAGTTATTATATTGTGATGAAATATTAATTATTTAAAACAGAGCTTTTTAAAATAAGAAGTTATAGTTGTTTAATTAACAGCGTTTAAAAAGTTAAGTTTAATATAGAAACGTTATTAATTATACAGATATTTCCATATTTATCACATTGAGTTTCGTACTCTTCAAGGCAAATGAATCACATAATTATTTTCTGACGTATTTCACTCCGAAGTGTGTCTCTAAATTCGTAAGCCTATTCAAACATTTCACTTTAAAGATAAATGCTTCAATTCAACCTTAGTTTCGTAAATAGCTAAAATAAACGTGACCGACTTCGCCTATTCATTTCTAAGATTTATTTCGTAACCCTACTCCGTAATTACAATATTTTCTCTAAAAAAACCGTTAGAAATAATATAAAAATATAACAAGATTCTAATCTTTTTCCACCAATACAAACTGAAAGCATAAAAGACAAACAGAAAAAATATAACAACTTGTTACAGAAACTTTTACAGCTTGACTATATACATACATAGACATACAACGAATCTCTAGTAGAACGAGAGGCGGCGCGCAAAGTCGTAAACAAACGAGGAGCCAAACGAAACGGCCGCGGCGCGTTGGCGCGCAGGTGTCGTAACCCTTAGTTACAGTTACAAGCCTGTAAATTCCACGATTCGACGCCGCGGCCGGACGAAATCGGTGTAGCTGGTAAACCACAGACGCGCACCCGTTGATGTTTCGCGAACGGTTGTATACCTGTGCATGTGTATATGTTACAGCAAGTTGAGAGTGTTTCGAGTATACCTTAGCTGTGCGGATTGGAAATTGGCTATTGAAACTGATACGGATCAAAATTTCTCGTATTGTTTTATTGGGCTGGTTTGCACTAAATTTCTATCTAATGTTGGCGTTCATGAATGGTGAATAATTGTAAATTGAATTTTTATGTTTCTAAGGATTTATTTACGATCTTAATCTACGGAGTAAACGGTGTAATGTGTTATGCGAAAATTTTAGTTATTTGTCAAATTAGTATAATTCTAGAACACACTTTAAAAATTGTTACGATTTATAGATAAAATTGGTTTTATGTCAACTTTTATGGTCTTCAAAGGAATTGTTACCGTAGGTCGCGATATTTCCTCCGAGAGTTACAGTGGATTGAGTATCAATGTTATCTGAGAAAACTTTGAAATCACAGTGTATGTGGAAGCGGAATATATTGGAAAAATATGTTTTTTTTTGACTCTTAAGTAGTAGCTTTAGTAAATTATCATATTTCTAAATCATAACAACGGCTAAAAATATAATTTCAAATATTTATTCTAATACCTAATCTTCTATTCACTGATAAGAATTTTTACATCGGTCTTACAGTCTTATACATTAAATTACTTAATATTAATGGCAGTCAGATTGCCCTTGTTTATAATCACCCTTGTTTATAAGTAATTTAATGTATAAGACTGTAAGACCGATGTAAAAATTCTTATCAGTGAATGGTAAATTACAGTCGACGTAAGTAATATTTGTAATTACCTAATCTTCTATATTATATATTCACCCCCTGTTATTTATTTGCCAACCGACCATTCCTAACTTGAAAGTGAAACCCCCAAGTTTGAATTATATCCTAAATTTAAATTAATTTGATGTGAACATCACCAACAAAAAAATAAAAAATCTTTTCCTACCACACAACATCTATCAACACTCTTTTGCTTTAACATTCCAATCACTCCCATCGCCTCAACAATCACCCCTTTAGCAACCAATCAATGACAACGGACAGGCTCGTTAGCCAAAGTGCTTACAACGTTCACCACCAATCACCGGCACACTCGCCACATCGTCGCATGTGTTTATACAGCGCTGCACTCACCACGGTGTAAACGGCGCAAGCGAAGCTACCCCTGCGTACCGAGCGCCAACAGCAACAAGATTGCATGATAGCCATGGCCTTAGTAGCAGCAACAATAGAGCTGCTCCTCTGCCGGCTCGTACTTCACTTTCACTTGTTCCTTCTCCGCAACTGCATCCTAAAGTTCTCACACGTGTCTACCATTGCAGCGCTTTAAAATCGTCACATTTTGCACAGATTTGCAATTGCTTCTTTTTCTTTAATTCCGATTGTCAATCTCATCGTTTGCAGATGAGTTTTTTGGTATGGATATACAACCGATAGCACATGGCTGAT
The DNA here is from genome assembly GCA_036873485.1 of Torymus texanus. Taxonomy (NCBI): domain Eukaryota; kingdom Metazoa; phylum Arthropoda; class Insecta; order Hymenoptera; family Torymidae; genus Torymus; species Torymus texanus. Next base: position 2,482 of record JAYJLV010080966.1, read on the forward strand.
GAATAAATATACAAGAAGGTGAGAGGAAGACGTGTATAGCCAGTGCTCGCGAACGCTCACGGGAGCCAACTGACGAGAGATGTTCGTTGCTTGCATCTACGCGCGAGAAACGGTGTTGCTACTGCCACGCGCCTGCGCGTACATATAGTTACGGAAGAATCGCGCGCTTTCTCTCTCTCTCTCTCTCTCTCTCTCTCTCTCTCTCTCTCTTCCTTTCACGTTGTCGGAGAAGCATATAGGCTACGAAAATAATCGGGATTAGGAACGTGAGGCCTCTTGCGTGCCTTCTGGCTGTCTCTCTTCCTTGCCTGGGGTTTTTTCTTTCTTCGTATAAGGGGAGTCTTTAAGCGCTGCAGGAGAAGCGAGAAGGAGAGTTGTTCGTATGTAGGGCGCAGGAGAGTTTCGTGGGGTTTTCTTTTTTTTTTTTTTGCTTCGAGGATTTTCTTGCGTGGGATGTCGAGCCGTTTTTTTCGACGCGTTTTAATATGTAAGCGATGATTCGCAATGGGAAAGTTAATGGCTGACTCTTTTCCCAAGAGCTGATGGTATTTACTTTTTTTTTGCGATGTGGGTAGGGTCCAGTTAGTGAGTTTGATGAATCTTGAGAGCGGGTGAGAGAGAGAGAGAGCGAAAGAAAAAGAAAGAGAATGAGAGAGAGACTAAAAGATTAAGAATACTTGAGAATGCTATTAGTAAATAGGTTGATGGCAGGAGTATTAATCATGATATTTTTTTCTAAGTAAGGATATTCGTAGTTTTTTTTAACGCAATTGTCTTATTCTGTAAAATATGGTTATGTTAGGAATACATTTGATGCAATGTAAACATGCAATTAGGAACAAGTTGTGGACCTTTAAATGAGAATAGAAAAAAAATTGAAAAGGTCTCCTGGCACGGTAGCCACATGTTCCATGGTCTGACTATTTCTGGAATGTTACTACTTATGAATATTTACTGAATAAAATATTTTTATTACTGTTTTTTATTCAAGATAGTTTCCTTTTATATTGTTTAATTAAATATGTTCTATTTACTTACAGTATGATGACGGATAATTTATTGAATCAATTTTAATTTTTAAATAGAAATTTTTAAAATTGTACCTCTGAATATAATCTAGCAGATTTCGGATCAAAAGAAAAGGAACAAGTTCTTTTATTACTGTAAAACTATAATCTAATTAGAACCACCTATAAGAATATCTCACAAAGAGAAATTAAACAAAGCAAGATACCCTTTTGTTTACCCATTGCGTAATCAAAATACATTTAAACCAAGAATCTCCATCTCAAATGATTACGTTGTCCCACATTCTAGCAGTACTTGACGAAATGCCTACTCACTTCTATCGTCTTCTCTCAAACTTCGCTGTTATACTTACTTTGGGGAATTAACGCACGCAAGCTCGTTCACTTACAGCTCTTAGGTAATGCGTGCAGCGTGCGTTATTAATGCGTCTTATATCTATACAGGAAGCACGAAGCGCGTCTCATTTGGGAAAGGCGTGCTTCCCTTCGAAAGCTTACACCGACCTTTGACAGGCTATACGAGCGCATTAGCTGATGTAATGAGTCATATCGCGTAGATGATAATACTCCATATAATTAACATGTAAAGTTCGAGGAATTATACGGAAACGAGGTTACATTGTTAATGATTTTAGAGGTATATTAAATCATTGTAGTGAAATCATTGTTAAAGATTATGATTTGATATAGAAAGGAAAATAAATGGCTGCACGATAGCTATGTTTTATTGGTTTTTCATGTGATGATGGATAGTACGAGTGCGATCATCGGTTGGTAAAAGCAATCAATTATTTTCTCCCGTCCACGTTTGGGCTAAATGGTTGTGACAGTTTTGTTCCAACATAATGGAACAGTAAACTGCACAAACAATTAAGTAATAAATTTAGTAGTTGGTATAGGTCAGTGTAGATTTATCGTGATTTTATCTCCGCAATATTACGTACCGGGTTATTTTGCACCATTTTTCCCGATATTTCGTACCGCGTGGAAAAGTAATTAAATGTAATAACCGGAATGGTTTTTAATAATTTTATAAAGTTCAGTAAGTATAATAAAAATGAAATTCGGTTGTTGTGTTGAAACTAAATTTCATATCAATAAATCAATTAACATTTTTTTGGTGACAAAACAATTAGATTTACTTTTGATTTTATTGAGAAACCCAAATTGCTAATAAAGTTTTTCCGAGATAACTTTGTTAATAGCTCACGAATATTCCATTACTTGTAAAGTATAACTACAACGAGAACGCCGATTCCTAATAACGGCTACGAAAAGTTCGGCAAACTTTACTTTTCGATGAAGTGATATAAGTGGCATTACTTGGCTAACTCGTCGATTCGATGCTGTCCAATTACTACTTTTCTGGTTAACGTAACCTACACACATTTATTCCTTCCCACGTAAATGTCTACTCCGACATATTTCTCAATTTACGTCTAATCATCAACTTTTCCACTTATGAACTATTTATTAGGATTTATATGAAAATCTGTAATTACCCTTTCTTTTACAGCAATAAATATGTAAGTATATAGTTTAAACAAATTATAGTATTTATTTGCTTAAACCGTTTCACCATATGTTAAACTTATCTAAAATTCACCCCCCCCCTCTATTATCTACGAAATTTTAGATTACTACTTCGAAAATAACATAATCCACATCACAAAACTCAAATATTCAAATTTCCATATTATATACCTTTCGACACGGTAAACAAGACACGTCGAGATATCAAAAAAGCAAATATCTGAAAGAAGAATCCACTCCACCCTTACATTCCTCCTACACCCCTACATATAACAGCTGTCACGCAACACCGCACGCGCTCTTCAAAATTCACCTTTCCGAATCTAATATCAGTTCACGTTGCGTCTCTCTCTCTCTCTCTCTCTCTATCTCTCTCTCTATCTCACCATGCGCTTCTCGTCACGCGTACATGTGACAGCTCAATGCGAATTATGTCATCTTGCCCTTCACTCTCGCTCTTACACACACACGCACACGCACACGTACATAGTGTGCACTTATCTCCCCTTCTCTCAACATCTATTTTCGTGTACGAACCGCGGGCGGTGCATCAGGCCCTATATACGCGAGTAAATAAATTGATCGATGGTGGTTATAATTCGTGTATACGCAGGAGGCACGAGCAAGAAAAAATAATGCGCGTGTATATAAAGAAGGAAGCAAGCATGTACGACATGTGCTAGTACAAGCTAGATACAGCGGCAGTGAAAAAGAAAGAGAAAGAGAGAGAGAGAGACACACCTCAAGGGAATTGCGCTAGTGTTCGTAGTTGCTGACTAAAATTCGACGAGCTTGTATACTATATATATACTATTCGCGGAAGTATTGCGTATGTGAGATAGAATGAGTTGACTTTGTCAAGGGGATGGGGGGAGATGAGGGGTGATTGGGACGGAACAATAAAGTTGTCGTTGTTACGGCGATATAGGCAATGATAGCTGTAATAAGAGGAGGACTAGGAACATGGATGAAGGCTATTAGGACATCAGTAGGAATATCGGTATTTGATGGTAACATTGATATGGGTTTGTATCTATTTGAGTAATTATTTTTCGATATTTCTTATAGTAATGATGGAAAAAGTATGATATGTGTTATGTAAACAAACAAAAGCCATCGATAATCCAATTCTATAAATGATTTTTAATTCATTTTTCCATTTATTGTTTTCAATCAATTAATGGATATAAATTATTCACAATTATGTTGTTCTTGTTATGAGCGTACTTTTGTTTATTTATCAATAATGACAGTTATTTATCGTGCTTTCTATGAGGTTTATTATTCATGGTATTCGTTATAATTGACATTATATATATTAGGTGAGAATTGATATCTACATTTATTAATCCTGTTATTTTTTTGTAGCACCGAAGTCAATTATAAATAATTTTCTCTAACTGTTCATGTTACAAAGGAATAACGAGTATACAATATTTCGAATTTTATACAATTTGCTTTCGCAGTACTTAGTTGAAATTCTCATAAAAATATAATGAATATTCGTTTTTGCTGAAGTGACCATAATTTGGTGAAAAATGAGTGAGTTCGTTAACCGTCGACATTTTAGTGAAAATGTCTCGCTTAAGAGGAATTGTTATATATTTTCATTTACAAAATTCGGTATGGTTAATTTCTTTTTCATTTTAATATTATGCCACTGAGTGAGAAATTCTTGTATCAATGCTATTTAAATAGTTTTTTTTTTATAAACATAACATTTTAACCGTTATTTTTAACTAAGAGAAGAGAGTACACCGAAGTCGGTTGAAAAAAAAATATTTTTAAATTCGCACTGTAAAGGGTTCTTGAAAGTATGTATTACTCAACAATCTAGAAAGTATTTTATGTGGAACGTAAGAAAAATGTTTTTATTTCAACCCACTTCAGTACCCACTTTAACAATAAATCAAGTTTCTACCGTAACAATACAAGTAAGGAACTAATTGCAAGTAGACATATAGATATAAAATTTTTATTTAAAAACTTCATACAATAGATTCAACTTTATTTTCTGTATTCTCCACTGTATCTCAGCTAAACCAACTCCACACGAAATTAATTACTCTACAACATTGACGAAGTATAGCCCAACGCTATCATTGATATCAACGAAGAGTATGAAACACAACACAACACATTCTGCACAATAACGATAGGCTCGCTGTTGACATACATACGCCTATACGCATATACACAGCTTCCGACGCTTTTATTGGCGTTTAATCTTTAGCGCGCGAGGCAATGGGAAATTAGAACGTGATCACGCACGCGGACGCGCGTGGACAAAAGCAGGATATTGTGTGACCACGACCAAGCGACTGAATACTCGAGACCGATGTGATTGGTTTTTAATTGTCACGGTTGCAGAGGTATATAGAGAGGACTTTTTTTGGAATACAAATAGGGGCTGGCGATTTTAATTACTTGGTTATTGTGTTATCGTTTGTTTGTATGATTGAACGTTCGGTAGTTAAATCCTGAAATATGAAAAATCAGCAATTGGAACTTTTAGGAGAAATTGGACTGAATTGCACGGTAAATTACGTGTTATTACATCGAAGAAAATATTTAGATTGGAATATACGCTATTTGATCTGGTTTTGCAAGGAATATTTTTTTTAGATGAACGGACACACACCAAGGTATCTCTACGAAATGCGAAAATTTATCGTATTTTACATTACTGTAATATGAGAAATGAAAAAGAAGTTTGCGAGAAAAAAAGAATTATATAAAAAATAACGGTATTCGATAAATTAAGTAGTAAAGCCAAGATTACATCAGACATAGAATAAGAAGAAAGATTATTTTTTCATAAAAATTTTACCTGCAATTTTATACAGGCATCCTTAATTTATCATTATTTCAAAATTTACATAGTTAATTATCTTATGTATATATTCATTTTTAAATAAACCAGTTTGAAAGAAATTTCCAATTTTATTTGATACTACTCTTCGGTTTCATGTAGAATTCCGTCTGAAAATATATACTTTATAAAGCTTCATGATCGATAAAATATATATAATATACATCTTGAAATACAGAAAAATATTCATATTGACATACATAAGATTCATTTCATAAAAAGTTTTGAAGTATCTTCTACTCTACATTCGCGCACAACGTCGATCAAAAGACTTTTTAAATCCGAGTACTTTCGTCGTCGCGTGCGTGCGGGTCAAATTACCGTACCCAAATCTTCAAAAGAAACATCACCAAGGCAAACATCTCGCAAAATCATACACTCCACTTGAAACCTAAAAGCATGCGCGTTCGATAATCTTGACTCTCTTTCTCTTTCTCTTTCTCTCTCTCTCTCTCTCTCTCTCTCTCTCTCTCTCTTACTCCCTATATCCGATGAAAAACGAGATCAGCGGATACATCGCCCACGTAGATATCCTGTGCTGGCTTCCGGCCCTGGTTCGAAGTAGTTCGAAAGTCGAGGAGGTCGGAAAAGAGCGGCGAGCGCTTCAAAGGGAATCGGAAACGATAGAGTGGCTCGTGAAAAGTTTGCTTCCTCGCGCGTGGAGAGGAGTTTTCCGAGAAGAAAATCGGTAGGCAAGTGTGGGTTTATGAAGTCATTTACTTTCGTTGTTTCTCTCCCTTTCTTCGATGGTCCGTGATTAAAGTATAGGCATTAAGTGAATAGTCCTGATTTCTAAACAGCGCTGAGTACCTGAACAATTTAACTGATTTGTCTTTTAAAATATCTATTTGTATAACTTATTTTCTGCAAATGTTTGTTTTGTTATCGAGACATAATAAAAATTCATTACTACAAAATTATCTCATTTTATAATTACACGATTGCTAACATTATAATTTATCTTATAAAAAAGCATTATTATTTGTTAAGCTTTTTTAATCAATTCTTCTAAGTTTGATATATAGTATATAGGAATATTGTAATGGCGCAGATAAATGTCGATTTTTGAGGGCATAAAAGAGAGACTGTAGGTGACGTCCTTCGTTCGTCGAATTGGTCGCTATACAAATAGGCCATTTACGCGTTCGATCTGTTTTATAGGCTGGTGTAATATCGATGCTATAATATATGGCTCCACAGCTGCAGGTACTATCATAAATTATATTCCATGAAAGGGTGTATTATTACGCAGATTTATACCGCCAGAATAAAATAATGGTGGTGCATTGGTATATGTGAAAATATTATTATCAACATATTGCGTCTGACTATTTTCATATTTATTCTACTCAGTGGGAACCAAAATATTTGTTGGCACGTTTAAAATAAATTTTTAGTATTGTATTTTTTGGAAGTTAGTTTATCAGAAACGGTACATAAATTGTTGTCAATTCATTTTTATTTGACTGTAAATATTTAACAATGTGCTTGAACTGAAATAATAACTTGATTACGCCCCGTAACTTTCCAAGAATCTAATCGGTTCACTGATGTTCCAATTTTTTAAAGAACTTTTCGATGAAATATTTTTTTATAGAAGTTATGGCGAATGTTTGGTATAATAAAACAATGTTTGGTATAAATATTGCTTTTTTAAACTCAAAAAAGCTATGCAAATTAAAATTGAATGAAATATTTTACATTAATTACGGTTGAATGTCAAGGGCCCTATTGATCCACATCAACAAGTGGATTCATTGCTTTTTGAATGGGGTGTCCTTTGTAGCACTTGAATATAATGAGAATTGATGGTACTGATATTTCCAACTACTGATTAAATACCGTTTGCTATGAAGTGACTAACTTTTGAATTATATTAATACTTAAGAATCTAATATACGAACGTACGTATGATTTCTCAGTGGTCGTGCGATTCTCTACTTTCTTAGTATACCGTAATTGACACAGTTAAACTTTGCGATTCTTTTTAATATTATTTTCTGAAACTTTAATTGAATTTCTTAACTCGAAGTAAGACGAACTTTTCAGAACATTAGTTGAAAAGATACACTTTTTTAATTTCTGTTAGCATTTATTTATTCAGATAAATTCTTTAACCTTTTGTTTTATAAGTAGACTTTTAGATAAATCTTTAGAAAAACTTATTGACTATAGACTTAAAGTAAAGTAATTGTAAATACATAATCTATTCTATATAACCAAAAGATTAACACACTTTACTCAATAACATAATTTTTATAAAAATCACAAACGAAATATTTTCATTCCTCCTTATTTATTTACAATAACTTATACAACCAATTCCGTTTCACCGCTAATAGTACAGCAAAATCATCGAAACTAAACGCACACTTAACGCCTCGTCGTTTTCTCTCGCCGCCAATTAAAAAATTCTCCGGACGACTATTCCCTTCTCCGACATCCCTCCTAGCGTAAAAATCCATGCTCGTGGAAATAACGATATAATCCCGGAACGATATCGCGTGCACGCATGTAGAAGCTCTGTTATTGCAAGCGCGCGTGCATCGTTAAGTCGGTATAAGAGAGAAAGAGAGAAACTTTTATAGAGCGCGAGCCCTTATATTTCGCGTTCTTCCTTGGGAAGTTTTTCCCGTAGGGTAACGGGAAAAGGGAAAAAAGCTGGAGCAGAGTATCTTTCGAGCGGGTCATTCGTTAACGGTCGAGGAGGGATGCGCCATAATTGCTTGGTGGGAGTTGGGGTGCTGTTGTTTCTTGTGTGCGAGCGCGCCTTGAAGAAGTTTAGCGTAGGGATTTCTTTTATGAGTAAAGAAGGCAGGATATTGATTTGAAACGAGAAAGGTTATTAATTTTTTTGTAATTGAATATGTGGCTAGGGATTAAGATAGCGATTGGAGTTCTTGGGATTTGGAGTTTTTTTTAATACTTCAGATATTCCGATTAAAATTCATCAATGGGAAAAAATCTGTAGCTTCCCGGAATAATCGAATAAGTTCACTTCTTTTTGAAAATCGAGATAACCCCAGATTTTGTATCTTCAAATAGGCCTCAATTATTTACCACTTTCAGTAGTAGCAAAAATATTGCCGTAAAGCTGCAATTCACCCGATACGTAACCAGATAAGTTCATTTTTTAAATTTTCTGCCCGGATTAACCGGATAAGCCTATAATTTTTTTCGTTTATCGTAGTATTAATGTATTTTATGTTTATTTAAAAAATTCCTATACACTTTCAAATTATAAACATTTTGAAATTTTACAATATTAGTACAATACAAATACAATACAAATGGTCGTAAATTTAATTTCAGAATGTCAGAAAAATAGAAATTTCTTGAATAAGTTAGAAGAATTCATTGAACAATTGCTAATTTTGTAATTTATTGACCCGTTTCATAATTAAATTAAAGAATAGGTTCTAAAATAAACGCGAACCGCACTATCAAATAAGTCCACAGTTCCCGGAATAATCAGATAAGTCCTAATTTTTTTGAGTTCTTACTCGTTTTTAACGCATCAGAAAATTTATAATCTGTTGAAACCAGCGTGTAAATATGTGTTTTGAATGTGTCAATTGACTGGTCAAGTATCGCGACTCATCTCGTTTTTCCCGATCTTACATATTTTAAGTTTGAGCATTAAAACCCGTTTTTCTCGGAAACTCGAAAAGTGAACTTATTCGGTTATTCCGGGAAGCCACAGAAATGTTTTGCATGATATTTAAATGAGAATTGAGAAATTTCAATGTCAAATAAAAGTTAAATGAACAGAATTTATAATTATTTATTAATACACGTAAACACTTTCAGAGACTCCTTCTATTCCGAAACGCCTGAGAATGAGTCAGCGGCCGTTTTGGCTATCATATCTGGTTTCGGCGACTCAATTTCCGAAATCGAATAAACATCTCATAAAAACATAGCCTGCGGTGGTGATTTGTTTTTATCACCGGTCCGTCGATAATCATAGATTATAGAAATGACATATGTGACTACTTATGTTTTGATCTATCGAGATCACGGATTAACTAAACAGCTAGACTATAAATACTAAACAAAATAGAATTTATTGTCAAAGAGTCTTGAGTCTCCAAACATCATGGCATAACTAGACGAAACAAGTGGACAGTAGTGCTACTGGGATTAGGTTAAAAATTTAACAAAGATGTTTTCTCTATTCAAATCTATCCCGTTCTTAAACTATAGTAAACGACTAGTTCAATTATAAAACAGCGAAAAAATGTTTACAACTTTACTTACTCAGTAAACATGTTATAAATCATATGATTAAATCATTAAACCTTTAATAGGAAAAATATTATATTATATAAGTCTATTAAGAAAATTTAATTGCACCCGAAAAAACTAACTAATTTTCATGATGATTATTTCCTGCACTTATAACCATTTTTACTTTTTCAATTTCTACTACGTTCGGTTGTCAATATTTAATAAAAAATATTTTGCATTGTGAAAGTATTTGCTGTATTTCTTATACAAAAGTTTTTTATTCTATTTTTTCTTTTATTCTGTGATCTTCTTGAATTTTATAATGGGGATTTAACTTGAAATGTACGCATTGTTAATAATACAAATCTTGACTGGATACATGATGAGATTAAATTTTTTTCATCTTGTTATTACCTGCATATTTTCAGAATCAAGAACTTTCCAAGAAATCTTTCTTGCTCAGTTTAACTTCTAAAGATGAAAAATTTCATAAAAAGTTCTTGCGGATGTTTTACAGGATTGCAATCCAATTACGGGGAAAATAGCAAAGTTATACTCCTCCACACAAATAAAAATATGATAGGAATCCAACTCATCATTTTGGAAAGTTTTTATGATTCTTAGTTTCGGTTTGCCATTGTAGGACATTTAATAAATTTTTTCAAAAACTGATACCGACTTACATAAAATTATTACTATATGTTAAACAAAATATTACAAAACTATTTTGTAACGCATATTTTAAATTTTTTGTTTTCATAAAATAAAGCTTCTTAAAAATACAAATTGTCAAAACTCACAATCAGATTTTTATGTTTTTTAATGTGAAGGTTTTAGGATTGCATTGCAAAATAGCTAATTAACTTCGGAATTAAATTTAATTACATGCATAATTGAACAGGTAACGTTTGTAAGTGTGTCTCACTTTTACTACATTTAATTTACTTAATATAAATATATAGTCTGCAGTCAATAAGAAAAACTGTTACTGATACCAAAAGAGGCGTCGATTTGCTAAAGCAATTTCGATTAAGAGGATTTAAATAATTATTTAATTGTATTGCACATAAAACTTGGTATAATATTGTACATATTTTAAGATGCAATTTTTAAAAACAGTAAATACCTTACTTTAAAAAGTTTCTGCAGAATGTAAAGAATTGTAATCTTGAATCAAATGCATTTTATTACTAATTTTTTTAGTTTTATAAAAATTTTAAAAAGTTTCGCAAATATATTTAGCAGAAAGACAATGGGCCTTTTTCCGATTAAACCGGTTCAACATTAAAAATTTCTATTGAAATTTGAAGTAACTTTCCTTTAATTAGCAATATTTATACTTAAAATATTTCAAATTTTATTTTAAATTATGCTCCATCACACCGAATATCTTGGTATGATATAAAAGTAATGATATTGTATTTCAGTTATTACAGTTATTATATAAAGCATTCAAAAGATTGTTTCCAGTCAGTGAGCATCCTTAATGGCTCCTCCATTCTTTTGCTATCGTTGCTCACAATCAGAAGTTTAACGAGTCTTTAATATAGATTGCAGGTGTCTAATAAATCATATTTTTAGTTTTATAATAGGAAATTTCATAAATTAGATTGAGTACGGGATTAAGTCAACATTCCTGGAGTAACGACTTCAGTCAAAACATTGAGGTATTTCTGAAAAGTTAACGAAATTATTTTTTATCTAATACAATCGTTGAGAAGGTACTAAATACCACGCTAAGTAAGCATAATTTCGAAACTTCACTTGAATTCATCGACTTACTATTTCAATTCAATTCTAAAAAAATGCAATTTCTCAAAAACATGAAAAATAGATTAAATTCGAGTTTGATCAAAAAGTAAATTTTATTTTACTTTACATTCAAGACAGAAACGTAATCTTTCGAGAGGCTTAGGGTGGAATCTTTATCGATCGCAATTTTTTGAAGGCATTACAAGAAAAAATGCTACGTTTTTTGTTGATGGCAAAGATTGACTTTATAACCCTCAAGGTTTGTATTATTATGTTATTTTTGCTATCTAGAAGGCAGTCATTCCCGCTTAATATACATATACAAATAAAAAACCGCTGCCAATACATTGGCACTTAGCTTCCTCACACTTTATATATTATTCCATTATTATTTTGTCAGAATAAATTAAA
>JAYJLV010080977.1:0-14307 GCA_036873485.1 Torymus texanus
AGGTCATATTTGAGATCAGCGCATCTAAATTTATAAGGATATGATGATGTGTCTTCTGGAACAGACCACTTTTTATTATTTGTGTGCCTGTGTTATAGTTCTCACTTCCTTTGACTAGGATACTTTCCGTATTTTTTTCTCTCATTTTCTTTTTATCGACCGAGACACGTGCAATTTGTTGTTATCTATCATATATATATATATATATATATATCCCATTGGACATTATATATTTATATATATGTTATGGCTAAATTAGCTTCTCTTCTTTTTATTGCTTGATACACACACACACACACACACACACACACACACACACACACAGACACACGTACGCATTGATTTTATTTTTTTGCGTAACCCAATAATCGTATCCAGCCGATGAAAAATAAAAAAACGACATTTAAGCACGAAAACGATAAGGTAAGACAAACATGAGGAGTAAAAAAGAAATGATACATAAAACCGCAGACGGTAGTATATAACGAAACAAGAATTTTCGCGACGAATTAATATCGATTACTATTGTATTTAATGAAAGCAGCATAATTTGAATTGAAAGACACAGAGTTAATACTTATTCAGCGGTGACAGTCTCGTCATACATATATGATCAACGTTATACTTGTTAAAAAACATTTTTCAGAAACATTTCAAACAAATTATGTATTATAAACGTAATTAAAAACTAATAATAAAAATTATTATTATTGTTGTTATATAATTATTATCCGCTATATCAATACAATTCTTCGAATCGAACATTTTTCTAGGATCTTGACCTTTTTCTCATCGATCAATTTCTCTAGTACGAATAAAACCGTCAAATTGCATATCTGCAATCACGGTGAATTTCCATTTCCAGCTATATTACCTGTAGTGATTAAAAATCACACAGCAGTATATATAGATAGCGTATGTAACGTTTGTTTTGTCAAAATTAACATACGTTGCTATTCGGTTTAGCTATACTGTGAAAAGTGCAAAGATACGCCTCACCGGACAACTACACGCGTGTTGTTTTTAGCTTGTAAGCGAAAAACGTGTAATGGCCTTGCAAAAATTCTAAGCATTTTTCGTTTACTACTCGATCGCTCTATATATGTACACACGCACACACACGCGCATAAGTTCGACGCACGGTATACTTACCTACGATTATTATAATTGTTAATTTCACAAAGTTACTTAATTTGGCTATTGGAATTATCGATCATAAATAATGGTTAAAGCGAGCCTTAAGCACTATAGAATCACAGAGAAAAAAGAATTTTTACATTAAAGAAATATCATTAGCTATTAATAAATTGACATTTGGATACATGGACAAACGAATATTTCTTAATAGTTAAAGAAATTTATTGACAATTAAATAACGAATCGTGACTTAACTGTTAACGAATTTCTCTAACTATAAATGAAAATTTATTTGTCCATATCCAAATATCCATTTGTTAATAGTAAAGTTTTTCTTTTCTCAGTGTATATGTATGTGCGTGTGTGTGTATAATTATTATATTAATTCTATTAAGAACTACTATATAAACGCATACACATGTGTGACATGTGTTAATTAATCGATAATTATAACTTTATAACGAATTCGAGCCACGCTGAATATCCGCAGAGTATGCGTATTTTTTATCAACGTAAAAATGAACTTTTTACAACGCATAGTATGCACGCAGACGAGGAACGCTAATTAGCAAACTTCAGATTACACATACTCCGCGCGACTCAGCCGCGTATACATATAACGAAGCTATGTATATATAGGTATATATACCTACGTAAAGTACGTTTAGAGACTACTAAATTTAGAGCAACGCGCGCACTGCTGCTGCTAATCGCACATTTTCTCTCTTTCCCTCCTCTGCCCCTCTTATCTCCACACAAACGCGCTATTATATAAAAAAAAACTACCCGAGAGACGAAAAAGTCCCCGTGCACGCGCGCGTCTGATAACAAAGCTCTATGCACATAGCGCATCTCCCTTTATTCTTCGTTACGCGATTACATATACACTTAATTAGCTAATCAATGCGGCAGACGTGCGGCGCAATTAAATACACACATATCATCACTTTGTTCCATCTTGCGACTGAGATCTACACCGCACGCGCGCATCTATATAGGTATATTTATACGGACGGCAGAAAATCGATTTTCTACTCGTCCTGTCAAGAGGTAAATATTCGGGTGCCCACGTGACACTGCGTTACTTATATATTATTATATATCATATAACAGATATAACATATAAGTACACACGCACTCACCGTGCGCAGGTATATATTATAATAATAATAAGGGAGCGTTTTCTCTGCTCTCTCTCTCTCTCTCACACACACACACAGGCGAGGTCAGAGAGCGAGATATATTAGTCAGCTACTGATTCGTCCGTTATCGTCTACATGCCTGTAAGTACGCAGCCTTAAGTGGCCGGGCAAAGCGAAATCGCGTCTTCGCTCTCTCCCTCTATATCTCTCTCTCTCTCGCGGATGAGTAATCGATTTCGCCTGCACGCACGACTGTATATAAGCATCTAGTATATATACATATCATACACGCGAGTTGAATACTAATTCTGTTGTTGTATATATAATCGACGCGCGCGTCATGAGTGGCGGGCAATATAGCAGCATGAGTGCGCATCAAGAGGAAGTCGGCCGAGACAGAGGAGAAAAAGTAGAGTAACAGCATAGGTGTGCGTATTGTACCGAGAGATAAGAGAGAGTATAAGTGAAAACTGTCGCGGATATGGTGTATATATATATTATACACCGTTGATCGCTCCTGTGAGTATATATATATATACACGCATTATGTATCTTCGTTTTGTGTATATATTAGTGTGTGTGTATATATATATATATATATACACACACACACACACACACACACACACACACAAAAGTGCACGCGTAACCTTAACCGCGGGAGGGTAGCTCGGTGCGTATATATAAACAATGAGATTTTTCGGAGCACGTCTGCTATTGTATAGTAACAGCGTAGCTCTCATAACGCGTCTCGTTCGCTGTGGAAAGAAAAGAGAAACAAATAAATACGAAAGATTGATATTTACAGCCTGCCAGACACTGATATGATAAATAAAATGCGTACGAGGATTCAGATCTCTCTGTGTTGTAAGCAGGGGCTGCGTAGGTATGTTATACAGGAGGATGTCGAAAAAAATGCGTTGTATAAGTATATAATATATATCCTACCACGTATATTATATATATATATACACATTAATAGACACGCACGTGCGGTATACAACGTCGACGAGATATAATTATAATACAGCGAGATGTACTTTATATACGTATACATATTTAAGTACGCTGTGTCTGTTATTATCCCCGTAAACGCGCGTGCTTAGGTGCAAGTTGGCGGAGAAGGGGGAGAGCCGCGAGGGATAGAAAGTGCGTATATATGTATGTGCAGTACATTGTATATGTAAGATGTAACCTTCGTTGCGCTGCGTAGCCCAAACATCGTTATCGCGCGGGTGCGCGCGTTCGCGCTTCGTTTATCGGCGCGAGTTGTGTCTGATGAATTATTATATAGCTATATACTTAGCAGCACCTCAGAGAGGCGGGCCGAATCGTGGCACGTCGCGAGTGTGTCTCTGACGGTGAAGACGCCCATATATATATACACTTATATATATTGCAATATAACTACGTCTCCTCTTCTTGTTGTTCTTGTTTCCTCTGCAGCTGCTATATGCGCTCGACGATGTAGAGAGCGGCGCCCGAGACCCGAGACAGTCGTCGTGCAACCAGCGCGAGCGGAACAAGTGAGCGGCAAGAGTGTAGAGCGAGTCAAGGACCAGTGCGCAGTGGTGACTGCATAGAGTTTACGGGAAAAATAAAAAGAAGGAAAGGATCTTATTAAGAGCTCTGTTCTGAGCCCATACTGTCAAATGTCAGGGGATGACGTCGCGGCTGGTGGCAGCAGCAGCAGCAGTAGATTTGAGCAACAGCAGAATGAAACTCGTTATGAGGAGCTGGAGCCACCCTCCTGGACTGCACTGCGTGAGCTCTGCACTGCATGCCTGGAGCACTTTGATTCACATCAGGATGAGAGCGGTATGAGAATCAAGGGAGCTATACAAGTGGTGCTTGACACTCTTGTCAGTATCAGGCCGCTCTATGCTGACATTACCAGGATTGCCCCTCTGTTTGATTTCGATGAGAATACTCCGGGCAATGGATACAGGAGTTTTCTGTTTCTGGTGGACAGGGGCATAGTGCACATCGGATCTGTCTGTAAGGACATGTATAGCCAGAAAGATTCTGTGCTCTTCAGAAAGACCAATTATATGAAGTTAGTGTGCTATTTTAATATGGCTTGGGAATTGAAATTATAAGAGATAATGTTTTGTGATATTGACATAATTTCAGAGTTGTAATTTTTATAATTTTTTTTTATGTCTTTTTTCTGCAACAAATCATGTTGATGAGAAAGTATTAATAAAATCAGATTTAGGCTTTAAAAAAAGTATTATGATTGTATCAAATTAAAAAAAAAAATATCACTCAGTAAATAATTCACAAAATTTTTACCCATTATAAATATTGCAAAAAAAAGTGTAGTATCAATTATTTTATTTTATTATTAGGGAAATGGAAGCTTGCTCTCAGCTGTTGGCATCGCTTTCTACATGCTTGCAACATTTGAAAACACTTTATTCATGGCGAGAACCCATGGAAAATGGACAATATTCACTCTTTCCCTCAGAAGAGCACAGCCCTCTAGAGCTTCTTAACCAGGCTGAAAACATTAATCAGTATTGTTTTTATGGAAGGTGTCTAGGTTTTCAGGTAATTAATCAGTCAAGTTTTTATAATTCTCTGATAAAAAAGACAAGTATCATCTGTTTTGCTCTAGAACTCAGAAAATGACGATAAAAAAAAATTTCTTTAAGCAAATCATCATTGTGCAATCGTATAAAAAGTATTTGATAGTTTATAATTATATCTTCTGTTTGTTTTCAGTTTTGCCTTAGTATGAAAACTATTTTAAAAGTAGTATCAGTTGGTATGGCCTCTTTTAGTGAAGTTTTTTATGCAAATGGTACTTTATTGGGAAGGGCAACCAATTCCCTTCAATATGTGGTTGATCCTGAAGCTAGAGCTCGCAGAATAGTCACTATATCTCAGCATGCAGACATTTCATTTTGTCAAGCATTCTGGCACTTAAATGAGAGTGGTAAGTTCTTATACATTATCGAATAATTGATAGCTATTTATCTTAAATTTATCAAAGTACAACACATATTGTATTTGAATGACTGAACATTTTTAAAAAAATGTAAAATCATTTAATTTTATCAAACTAAATAAACAAAACAGATTATATTTTTTACAATTATCTAATAATTAGGTAAATAGCATTACATAAATCATGAAACGAAACTTTTTTAGAAGATTTCAATAAAATATATTTTAAAACAAGAAAATGTCAATATTTTGGAAAATAAAAAACTAAATGGACAAAATTTTGTTTCAGACTTATTATTGAGTCTACCACAAATGGTGATGCCAACGTTAGCTATAAATCAATTGATATCTATACCACCCGAAGAAATGGAGTATCCAGGTCTTAGTGGTAAACCAGTCAAAATACCTGTTCCTAATAGTCATATAGGCAAGAAGCCAATTCACGTCAGGTTACTAAGCTCTAAACGTAGAATAGGCATGGTAAGTCTATAAATAAAAATAATTTTCTGGTTTATCGATATATTTACTAATCACAACATTTTTAAAATTAACAAATACCAACAATTACAGGTGGGTTCTGGTAACGTAAAAGGTCTGTTAGCGGATCAGAGCGACGCGCTGCTGGTCCACTGCCACGGAGGCGGTTACGTAGCCCAAAGTTCGCGCTCGCACGAGGCGTATCTCCGCACCTGGACAACAGAGCTCGACATTCCAATCCTAAGCATCGACTACAGCCTTGCCCCCGAGGCACCTTATCCACGCGCTCTCGAGGAGGTTCTTTATGCCTATGTTTGGGCGCTCAAGCACGCAAGCTCGATGCTCGGCAGCACAGCCAAAAAGATCATCTTTCTAGGTGAGCGACTTGTTTTGAGATTTCATCCCGACTTAAAATTGAAATATGCTAAATAATTCATTTTATGAGTAGGCGATTCCGCTGGTGCTAATTTGCAATTGGTGACGGCTGTGAGATGCCTCGAGCTAGACATCAGACCACCTGATGGTATTTTCATGGCTTACTCGCCGATAATAGTGGAAAATGTTCCGTCTCCTGCACGCCTACTCTGTCTGGGCGATCCAATTTTACCATTCGGTTTCATGATGCGATGCTTAAAGGCATACGCGGCCTCCGACCCGAAGAAAGACGAATGGTAAACTTTGTCGAATACTCGTGGTGTAATGGATTTTACCATTTCTTATATTTAATTAAATTTCATACGTTTTTTGTAGGGAAAATCAGCCAACAGATGAACTTATTGAACTTGACAAGTCGGATACCGAGTCATTTGCAGAAGTAAGCGAAAGTGATCTGATTGCTTTGGCTTTGAGCCCAACTGGCGATGAGGACCAAAACGCGCAAAAACTGGCGTCTCTGCCATCGGATTCGACTTTAAATTCCGTCAGTTTGACCGAAGTTGATGCAATTCAAGGTTAGTGCATATATTTAATCTTCTTTATTAGGATAAAGCACTAATAATGAAATGTTTTAAACTCGTTTGTTCGTTCTATTATCTTCATTATAAATGCTTTGTTATTCGCATAAGGTGATGAGAATTCAGTAGAAGAAACAAAATCTCAAGAGTACATAAAACGATTTCTAGATATGTACAAAAACTCAAAGCTCGGAGCTTCAGTACCAATTCTAAATAGTGGAAAGAGCGGGGAGAATAATGGAGCAAGTGATACAAAGCCCTGGTCGATTTTCGGCTGGAACTGGCAAAAAGACAATAATAAAACACCGAGGCATTTACCGACCGAAGGTGGCAGAAATTCTTCCGAAGAATTCGCATTTACAGTGCCCAAGGATCCGCATCTGAACCCATACACGGCTTCCAATTCATTGTTGAAAAGGCTACCGCCAGTCAAAATAATTGTGAGTATTTAATAAAAGAAAAGCCATTATAATGTAATAATACTATTAGTAAGTTACATTAATTGCATATTATTTTAAAGTAAAATTTATATTTCAGTAGAGAAAATATACCGCATTAAATGTTAAGTATGTATTAAAAATTATTTTATTCTTTTAGACTGTAAACTTAGATCCGTTCTTAGATGACTGTGTAATGTTTTCGAAGAAACTTAAGTATCTCGAGAAAAACGTCACCTTGGATATATTAAGTGGATTACCTCATGGCTTTCTCAATCTTGTAGTGGTAGGTACTTTTCTAAATTGTATCGTTTTTACGATAATACATTTAAACATTTAAAAAAATTTTTAAGGCCTCAAAAGAAGCGCATGAGGGTTCATTACTATGCGTCAAGAGAATACGCGAGCTATTGGAAACGTAACGAGAAGTGTCGTAAAAAATGTTGCAGTTCGAGAAGCGTCATTGTTGATTTTAAACCAAATGCTGAAGAAAGTATATGAATAAGAATGAAATTGAATAGGTATAAAAAATAGTCACCTTACTAGAATGGCAAGTTTCGTCCAATATTCACAGATTTGCTAAAAATGGCAGAAATTTCTTGCTTTAATTTCAAAATTTTTTACCATTTACAAATAACGCTTTTATAATCTATAATAAAAACGAAATCAATTTTTGCACAAAAGATTTTGTCTTTGTTATAGCACTGACAAATAATCTACATGCTGATCACGGGTCCAATCGAACTCGATCTTGCAATTTTTTTTACTATAATGCATGTTTTTTAAACATTTTTGCAGTAATTTTATCAACTTTAAAAATTATTTTATCTTACTGCTATTGTTTTCTCAATTGAATTTAATTATATATTTTAAGTAATTATATCGAATTCGAAAGGCTGTGTATTGTGAAAAATCGGTTCAATTTTTTTAGTGCTAATTATATTAATTTAAGTGGAAACGTTGCCATAAGAGCTATACAAGTAATTTTTGTCAAGGGGATGTCAATTACAGATTCACATATTAAATTCTTATTATTTCAATTTATTTTGAAGTTTTAACAAAGAATAAAATGTAATACTGGAATCTCGGTAACTACGCAATTCTGTATAAGCTCTGTCATCCCCCTAATAACTATTGAAAACGAAGAGAATGTTGAGGTTTATATGCATTGCATTCCGTGACTCAAAGATGCGCTTTTAAGATATAGTTGTTTGATGAATATAAATATTTAGAAATAAATCTAGGCAACTATTTAATTTTCTATTTTACTTGTATATAGATACATCAGAGAAATCTATTGTCTAATTTTTTAAAATAACATTGCACTGAATAAAATCGTAGCACTGCTAAGCAAAGAAAAATTATCGAGAATTTCAAAGGCCTTTTATTTTTAATAATTACTGTTCGATAATTGAAATAAATCAGGAATTTCACAAGCTTCTGTGAATATATCCAACACGTAAATACGCAGATTAGTCTTTGATGTAATTATTTTAACTCCAAATATATAAAAATGTACTGATTTTTTACATAAAATGGAAGAACGAAAACGAGAACGCATATTGTACTGTTTGAAGAGAAATGTATTTACATGCAATCCCAGAACAACGTTTCATAAAGAGATATGCATTTTTATTATTTAATTTGTACAATAGATGGCTGAATGTCAAAGTGCGTGGTGAGAAGACTCGATGCGACGAAGAGGAAACGAATGTAGTACGAATTTATATTTACTGGGCAGACGGTTGGTTATGTGGTCGCAACGTCTTTTGCAATACGTGAGCGTCCGCAGGTTCGATCCTCTTGTAGTAGTGCTTCTTCGTTTCCACGATCTCAAAGCCAAACTTCTTGTAGAAATCGATAGCACCCTCGTTGTTTACTTGAACGTGCCTATTGACAAAATTAGAATCTCATATAAGTGCTTCAGCAAAAAAAAAAACTGAGAGAATATGTTAAAGATTTTTTTCAAGTTGAACAAAACATTTTTTAAAGTACAATAAATTTTAGAAAATTTTATTTAGGATATAAACTTATAAAAAGCGTTTTCCACTACAGTGATTTAAGTACTTACAAGAATTCAGTTAAATTTAATAACTCAGTATGATATAAACAATTTACAGCAGAATAAACTATGTGCATAATGTATACTATGTAATGTACAATACAACCAATTATTAAAGTTAAATAATGTATGGTCTAAAGTTATGAGACTTAGAAATTATTACTATCCAAAATTTTAAATAAAAAATTGATAAATATTGTATTCTTGAAAACGTTAATTTAAAAAATTATACAGATAAAACCGAGACCAAATGGAAATCAACAAACGATTTTTTATATTATTGTAAATTTAAGACATCTATTCCCTTATTAGTTGCGGCAATTATTTATGTAATTTTTATACAATTATTAAAGTTCCGTTAAAAAATAACATGTTGAATTATTTAATCAAATCTTGTTACCAACTTACAAGAAAATAGAATCAAAGTTGCCATCCTTCTCAACATAATTTAAAACATGTTGTACCATGACTGTTCCAATTCCAAGTCTTCGGTAGGGATATAAACAGCCCAAGGTCATTATGTACAATCGCCTTGAATTTTCTGATGTATCCACCCTACAGCAAACAGCTCCGACCTAAAATTTATGTATATAATTTATTTTTAATGGAAATAAATTTAATTGTATAACAAAATAAAGTTAATGTATTACGGAATTTACCACAATATCATTGTAATATGCTAATTTTGCTAATTCTCCAGCTTCTAATACATCCTTATAAAATTTTTCATTGTAAGACACTGGGAACACAACTTGGTTTAGTAATTTTAACTGTTTAATATTGTGTGGTGTTACATCTCCCAATTCAATTTTAGCTCTGAAAGTTATCATAATTTTATTAATTCCATAAATAATAATATTTAATGTTTAAAAATATTTTATTATATTTGCTTAAAACAAAAAATAATAATAATAATTTTAATAGACGATTTTTCAATATAAGATATCTAAGATTAGATACAATAAAGTGAATATAAAATGATTATTGAATAGCTATTGCATCAATAAAAGTTTTAACATTAAAATAATATTACACTAATTCGAATTTATCTTATAAATATAAAAATTTGTGGGTATTGAAATAAGTCTTTAAAATGTAATAATACCTTGTTTACATATATAAAAAATTCATTAACAATGAAATTGTATACAAATAATTATTCTCTGAATCATTAAATATTCATTACATTATGTTAACTCATTAAGCAGGTTTTACGTAATCTGAAATAACGGCAATAAGTACAACATTTACAACTTTTAATTGAAACTCTGAGATGAGATCATGGTGTCAACTGACAATCACATAAACTCAACATTATTCAATCCACCGAACGTGATTTAATGTACACTTTTCACTGATCATCTGCAGGAATACAACAACCGATAATCGATCTTGTCTAATCATTGCAAAACAGAAATATTGAACGAGACGCCCCAAAAAAAAAGTCGAATACATAAATATATACGCGCGAGACTTAACCTACGATCAGGGCGCCGATAGTCACTAACGAGCCGTTCACGACGAGGATCCCAATAGAGTTTCGCGTTAAAATATTACCCGAACCCCATGGTGTCATCGGCACCCATTGTCATCCACAGGACCTTGACGCAACGTTACTGCAGGCTGTGAGCGCGTGCTATATGTCACGACGACGATGACATCGGACGGTGTTGAGGTTATGCTCCAACTATATACGCTCTCTCTCTCTATTCCACTCTATGCTCTTTCTTTCTTACTCTCTTTGCACGCGTGCTATCCTATAAACCCCCGAAATGTCCTCGAGGCGCGCGCATAACCTCAAACGCTGCGCGTTGGCTCCCTAGTGGAGAGACGTCGACAGGGCGAAACTCACCGAGTCATGTCGACGAGTCGAGGGGGCAGAATGCTGCAACTGCAACTGCTACTGCTGCTGCTGCTACGACAGAGACGATGACGATTTCGCGCGCGCGCAGTTATTCGATTATCTTATTATATACTGTTTGAGGTGATGAGGAATTGATATTCTTCGGACGCGGGCGCGCGCGCGCGAAACACACCACACGACAACGGCTGCTATAAAGCCTTTTTGTACGCGCGTATATATATATATACGTGCGCTTTTTGATCGCGGCCGACCCGCCGTCGCACGCCAGATTTCCCGTTGCAAGTGCAGGAACTACGAACTCTGTGGTAGCGCGGGGATTTGAAGTACTTATAAGTATACTTAGCCAACCATTTAACCGAATAAAATCCTTGTTTTTCTTGAATAAACTAATAATTCGAAACTTTCGAATGAGCATATGTTTGAAAACCATTATCAATTTGAAATTTTTATAAAAATGACTTAGAATTGTTTATTTATCTTTATTAAAAAATCATTTTAAATACAAAAACTGTTTAAAATTGTTTTTAAAAATTATATAAATATTATTTGAATAATAGAAATTGAAAAAATGTTAAAATCATTAGTAAGTCAATTTATTTCTCATTTCTCAAGTTTTTGTACTGCTTACAAATATCTTTTAATGTTTTTACAGTAACTATAATCTCTAATGAACTTTCGTTTATCAAATTCAGTTTATCAAATTCAGGGAGCAATACATCATCTAAAAAATCAAATATATTGTAACATTGGAATGAAAGAGTAAAACACCAAAAGTCCTAAAAAATACAAATTATGACATGTAAGTAAAATACTGTAAAATAAATTACATTGAGCATAATTAACTTACCTTTAAATTGTCACTTTTTGGATTTAGCTGTATAGCTTTAAGTAAATTCTTTAAAGTACTTTTAAGATCTTTTTTATTATAGTAGTGCATTGCAATATGTAAATAAATATTTTGCTTATAAGCATGGGATTCATATATATCTAACATTCCTTCTAAATATTTAATTGCATCAAAATCCTTAATTCCTAGTTTGATCATAGTTCTAATATACTGTAAATCTGATCTAAAATTCCTTTGACTTGACTCTACAGCTTGTTTAAAGTACAATGCAGCTTTCTGGAAATTAAATAGAAATGTCAACCTGAAAATTGTTCAATATCTAAATAATTAAAAAATTTATATTTATCAGCATTACTTGAACATCATTCTGGGCTTGATAATAAATTCCTTTATAATGTAAGAATACTACATTATTTGGATTCTTTTCTTCAACATAATTAAGACATGATAATGCTTTTTCATATTGTTTCATTCCAATCAATCCTTTTGCCAGTTTTAATAGTATATTAATATTTTTAGGTTTTTCCTTGTACAAATCTAAGTACATTCTACTACTGTTATGATACTCTTTATTATCTCTGTACATTTCAGCAACATGAATAGCATAAAATGGAATTGTTAATAACTCATAACATGTTAATAGAGCTTTTCTTTCATCAGGTAAGGGATTACGTCCAAATTTTTCATTGCGCCTGTGATGTCTAAGACTCTTGCCAAATATGAAATACCAAACAGAACATTTAGGACTATAGGAAATAGCATGTTTTGCAAAAGTAAGTGCAACTTTGTGTCCAGCTTCGTGAAAGTTGGACCATATAACACTTCTACAACCATTTATAGTACCAAGTGCCCCTTCTGATTGAAACTCCGTAGCACTAACTAAGTTTTTCATTACATCTAAAGATTTCAAGTGTTCATTTGAAAGTATGTACAAATGATATTTCGTTGCTTCCATAATGTGCAGCAAAACATCAAATGATACATCGTCTCCTTCAATTTCTCTAATGAGATCAAAGAAAGAAAAAAAATGTATTAACCATTTTGAACGATAACACTGTGATACCTTAATACATTGGCTTACCTTTTATCAAGTTGATTCCAAATTTCATTTGTTTGCTGCAAATTAGTTTGAGCAGTAATATAATCTTTCTTCATAGCCCGAATATAAGTGATCATCACGGAATTCATGAATGCTAGAACAGGTTGTTCATCAACGTTAATTGTTGGTTGTTCCTCCTCAATGTAATCCATCGCCAATTTTTCATCAACGTCCCACGTAAAAGGGCATTCTAAAATTTTCCTTCTTTGGCTCATCTCGGAACTATAAAAATATCAATGCATCGATTCGCAACGATTTATTTCGTTGAAAAGAACTAATTTTACCACGAATCTATATATCATAGATTACCGATAAGAGCCGATTTGAATACTTACGGCAAAAGTTTTATAATAAAGATAAACAGACGCTTGCATCAAACCCTTTGCTGTTGCGTGAATATTATTTACACTTATAACTCATTGTAACGACTGTGAGTTTTTTTGTTCTTCTTCTTCTTCTTCTTCTTCTTCTTTTTAATAGCTTGTGGGCAAGAGTTTCTTTGTTAACGAAAGCAAAACATCATTGCCGCTGCCGCTTCTTTTATAATCTAGTAATCTAGTAAAGGTCACGTCACCAACTGTAAACTTAGAGTCCTAAAAATCTCCAGATAATATATTTATAGGAAATTTAAATTTCTGTATAATGGTATATAGTAATCTGAGAAGTTAAGCGCGTAATAATGCATAGAAACATGGAGGTAATAAAAATGATAGCATTTTAATTATTTTTCATGATACTTATTTGAAACTAATTATTTAGATAACAATTAGTATATTTAAGATCTTTTGGAAAATTTTCGTAGACAATGGAATTCCATGGTTACATCAAAGCTTTTTTTTTAGAATATTTATTTCGATTTTTTACAGGGGAATTGCCACGAAAATAATTATGATGAATTTTCCAGAAAAATTGGAAAGTTTTTATTTTTTACTTTCAATATTTTCTTATTCTTCGCGTAATTTTAGAAACAATGAAATTTTTTTTTATGTTTAGGAAAATCGCGTATTTGATGCTTTTCATGGCATGTGTGCGCTATTATTCATGAATCTTTTTAAACTGTAAAAGTCTCAAAACTTTATTTAATTAATGCTTCATATTATTCATGAATCTTTTTAAACTGTAAAAGTCTCAAAATTTTATTTAATTAATGCTTCATCGTTACAAAAAAGTCGTAGAAAAAAAAGAAATTATTAATGAAACCCTAAAAAAGACATCTTCGAAATTCAAAATAAAAACCGCTGCTAATACATTGGCACTTACCTTCCTCAAACTTTATAATATCTAAAATATTTTTTTCTAGAAAACAAATGAAGGAAATCTCTTAAAAATTTAACCCA
>JAYJLV010080988.1:0-14306 GCA_036873485.1 Torymus texanus
CCCAACAACTTTTGTTTTGGGTCATTTCTGGATTGGTGGCTTCCCTGACGAGATATTCAGGTGCGTAATTTAAAATGTATATATATCATACTTATTAACGCAGTGTTTATCTATATTTAACCCTTACAATAAATAATTCTTATTAAACGTAGTCTTTATCTATATTTAACTCTTACAATATATAATACTTATTAAACGCAGTCTTTATCTATATTTAAAATCATTTAGAAATCACTTATTTCCTTTAAATTCTACACTTGAACCACTATTATATACAATGAATACTTCAAAAATTTTCATTCTGGATAAGAACGTCTGATATTCTCTTGGGCATGAAAACATCAAAGTCGATCTCTAACTCTGTTACAACCTTTTGGCCATATTTTGTGGTAACTGACTTCATTCTCGTTACCATATATCTCTGGCCTTTGGTGAGGTCGGTCAGCTTCTTAATGGGGAGAAATCCTCCACGAGCAATGTCATTAAGCTTGGTAAAATCCATCTGTAATTAGAAATCTAGAGAGAGAGAAGATAATTAGTTAAGAGTATACAAATTAATATAAACAAAAAGTAATTATAATACTTACGTTTAAATAAAACGTGGCCTCTTAGATGCTGGATCGTCTGACCAAGGTCTTGCACGACTCGCAGAATTGACTGGTCAACTACAGGAAGCTGGCAGTCAGCTGCTGGAGAATGCTGTTGGCTGCTTGGCTGGGCAACTGCGAGAAGCTGGCAGCCGGCTGCTGGAGGATGCTGTTGGATGCTTGGAAGCTCGGCTGATGAACTGAGCTCCTGCTCTTGCAGCGCCTCATTATATGCTGACTGCTCCACCCTCACCACTTTAGCATACGGCGGCTCGACTTCCCCCTTACGAACACCGCTGCAACCTCATTGGCTACCCCCTCCATGATGCTCCCGTGGCCCCATGGAAGGATGTCCGTCGAAGCTGGCAGAAGATGGCGCTTGTCATCGCGTGCACTGAGAGCGATCTTCTTTTCCTTCTCAGTGTGCAACACGTGATGTCGAGACCGGATATTGCGCTGTTCTCGAGTAATGATAGCATTCTCTTGTAAACATTTTATATAATCGTCAAAGCCGATGGTTGCCTTGACTACAGAACTTATGACTCCTGTTGTCTACTTGATGATGTTCTTGTTCTGTATTTTCAAGATGATCTCGCCGTTGCACTCATCCTTCATCAGACCTACTTTCTTCTTGTTGACCCTTGGCATATTGAATGGATTGTCTCCCAGATAGTCAGAGGTATCAAACTCGTGAATATCTTGTTGCATGACCTCGTACATGTCAACATTTCTTACCTCGTAGACGAGACTATCCGTGTCGGTGTACAGAAGCTTGCTCTGGTTTCCCACGCGACTTTGTATGTAGTTGTAGTGAAACCTGTAGACAAGAGTTTTAGATAAATCCAAAACTGTCAGACCGATGTAAATTGGTTTCTTAATGCAAATCTCTGTTCGCAGTAACTGTACGACAACCAGATTCTCATCGAAGACATCACAGCTGTGAAAGTTAGCTCTGGCGATAAGGGCTTCGACTCCGTAGCGTCCAGCCCATTTGTTCACCAATTTTACGTCGACATGTTTCCTCTCCTTCTCCATAGTTTTCCCATAAACAGCGTTGTTGAAGAGTTTGAAAAGCATTTTTTTCAAACTCCTTCTTGGCCTCTTTGCGCTTAGCACTGTTTAGGTCGATGTATGTTTTAAACCAGGCACTCTGTTGGAATTGCAACGCTCGATGGACTTTAGTTAGTTTTAAACCATTCTGCAAGGCTTGTTTGAGAGCACGATAATGGATCACATAGTGCTGTTTATCATACAGCGTGGTCATAAGTTTTTTCTGCTTGCTTCCCGGAGGAGATACGTGTTCTGCACAAAATGGTAGATATTTATGCAAGTCATGGAGCTCCTCGGAGTAAGCAAGATCTACTTCAAGCAAAGCAGATAGCCAACGGCGCTGTCATCGGGTACATCAAAGAAGTTTGGGCGAGTTACATCCTCGACCCACTTGAAACCTCCATATGGTAAGCATTCCATCATGGCCCATCCATATAAGTTATTGACGTCAAAGTACATGATATATTTGTCGTCTTCGGCAACATTGTAGCCTTCATGTATGTATGGGTTGTTTGCTTTTGCATACCGATTACAGCATTGGCTTATTCCTCCTTTTATGCCCCGCTTGATGAAAAGCAGCATGTCGACGTCAGTTAATAACTCCAGCTGAATCTATTAATAAAAATAAATATTTAGACATTTTTTAAATAATATTTATAAGTAATGGGTTATACCTGTGTATATTTGAGCATAGCATCCCAAGTTAGTCCAGGTGTTGTGTAATAATGGGCTGGATCCAAATCATAAACGTCAAGACAGTTCTTTCTGAAGTTCTCAAGAACTTCGATGAGTAGAATGACATCTGTCTTGAGATATAGATCAGAATATTGCCCCAAGTCTTTGATGTCAAAGATATTCCAAACGTTCTTGGCATGTTCATAATCTTCATCAGTGATATTAGTTTGATACAAACTACGGAAAAAGTCTTCGTGCGAAGGAAGACCAGTCTCCTTCAATTTTTCAAATGATGAGACGTAGTCATATGGAAACACTCCTTTTCTTTTTAGGAGTGCAATTTGTTCAGCAGGGAGTCCATTAAAAACATGCTCAAGAAGCTCAAGTTTTTCCAAATATGATGATAGCTTGTCCAGGGACGATGCCATGAATTTGAATGAATCGATAAACCGTAAGTTTATATCAGTACCCTCTACAAACATTGTGAAAGATATATATATACTTCTCCTTAGTTTGAAGAAGTAAAAATACTCGTCCTGGAAAACAAGTTGCAAGTTCCCTGATGAACAAGTGTGAGTCGTATTCACTTAGATTATGAAAGACTACGGGAATCATTCTTGAATCTTGAAATTCAATGTTACACTTGTTATGAGCAAGACCTCGATATCTGAAAAAAATGTATAATTTGAATAATATAATAATAATAATTTAAACAATGATAATAATAATAATAATAATACGCACTTGCCTGTGAAGTGACAATGGTCATGAACTTTCTTGTCAGTTTGAGTGAATGGCTTTCCGCAAATATGACATGCATGAGCGTTGTTGAAATCAAGTTTTTCTTGAGCAGTCATATCATTCATTGTACATGGACTTTCATAAATGTCATTCAATTTGACAGCCAGAGTCTGAAGACTTGTGACAAACCATTTAGCTGATGATTGATCTTCTTCACTTTCCTGTCTGTGACATCTATATTCCGACAAAGAATCATCATAGCTACGTTTGGTATAATAAGCTACACTAAATGGTTTGTGTCGTTGGTAAACTCGTCCCTGATCATCATCATCTACCGGTTTAAATAAGCATTCGAAATCTGCATATATGACGAATGGAATTTTATTTTTTAAAATTAAATTTTTTGAATTCCAAAAGCTTGTTTTTTTCTGTAGGGAGCACAATTTTACATTTGTTCATGTTTTTGCAATCAACTGCGTGACCAGCTAACTGCTCAGCTGTCGTGAAGAAATGTAGACATCGGTCACAGATGTGCTTTTTAGCCTTGTGAGAAGATAACTGGAGTAATCTTGATAAATCTTTTATCCAGACATAGTGTTGCTTATACTCTACGTTATCGTCATTGCATATTTCTTCTTCTTCATTCTCATCTACATAATGGTTTTCTAATAGAAGTAAGTTCACATGTTTGTCTTTCTACTGTGTAATTAAATGACGAGGTAGAACGATAAAAGTTTTACCTCTCATTTGCAAGAAGTAGACGTTGACAGAAATATCGTTTTGTTTTTCAAATTGTGATCTGCTTTGGATCTACAGGAAACTCAATTACCTCAAATTTCAGTTCATCTTTGTATGGATAGTAAGTCGATACTCGATTCGCATGCTGTCTAACATGGTGTAAGGCTGATAGTACACACTTGAAACATTCATTATCTTTGTTTTCAACGTTAATGCAAGCCTGCTTATTTTTGATAAATTTTGGTAAATCGATGTATGAACTTCCTCGCATAGGATTGTATTTATAAATATTTAAAACCAAGTTCAAAATAGATTTCAATGACCAATCGGACTCACGCTCTTGTAACTCTTCCATGACAACATCGATAGGCTGCTGTACATTCATCGTGAACCATTCGTGTAAATCTATTGTTGAGTATGTTGGAACAGTTTTTGTATTGAAATATTTGAACTCAGTTATTTCTTCGTCTTCTTTCACTAATCTCTGCTGTAAGCACTGCCTTAACTTTTATAATCATGTGCTCTTCGAGAGCTTCATTTACTTTCACAATAAACACTTTTTCAGCATCCTTCATAAAATTTAAAAAGTCCATATGTTTGTGATTAGTTCTGACACCCGTTTGATTCTATTGTCTAAAGCACTTTCAATGATATCCCAGCTTTTGGATGGAACTTCACTTGTTCGCGCGTCATTATTTTGAACAACTTCAGACAATCCAGCACCAACTTGCTCACCACTATTCACTTCAGGTTGAATTAGTGCTTGTTCAGGATGCCCAACACCTAGTCTTTCAACAATCTCTTCATTCTGGATTGCCTCTTGCTCAGCGTGCCCATCACTCACAACATTTCCATCCTCGTTACTTGTAGGTAGCCTTACATGAAGTTGTTTATTCAGCAGCCGGACAACACTATTTATAAGAGCAAGTGCTGATTGTAGTTTATGTTTATCAGCCACTGACAACTTTTGCGAACGTGATAAATTTCTCGCTGCATGTAGAGCATTTTGACAGTGCTTTAAACCAATTCATACCAACATGTCACCATTACCATGCATGACATGTTGGTATGAATTCCATAGTATACGAGCTGTATCTTGGATGTATTAAGCCATTTTGACATCTTCTTCTGACTGCTGAAAGCAGTAGACTGAATTTTTTTGCCAACTGCGCCTCCTTTTATTGTAAAATCGCGAGAAGAAGTCAATTGGGATTGGCTACAAAAAGCAAGGTGGGGGGAGAAAACATTCTTATTGGCTGCGGACCAGCATTAAGAAAAACTATAAAAGAAAATATTGAACGAAAAAGTCTCATTCACTTCCTCACTCTCGTATGAAAAGGGTCACAGCGACAACATGAAGAAGTATATTGTTGACGTTTAAGGTTTTAAAATAACCTTAAATGAATTTATTTTTAAGGAAGTAGCCATTGTCCCGCTTGAGGAAGACCCTATGCCATCGGTTTTTCTGTTTAAACCGCCTTACTCTTGGGATAAATTGTTAGATAAGAGTAGGTCTGAAAATCGATGGCTTGAACAGAATTTTCATGGAATAATGTGGCGATCGGGCAATATTCCATATGAAAATTTAAGTAAGACCCTTCGAGCCATCCTTGACGGAGCTGAGATATATGTAAAAGGGTTAGAGAAAAGCAACTGGTTGAAACAATTTTTTAATGAACGGTAAAAAAAAATCAAGTAGTAGAAAAAAAATATTATTTTGATTTATATTTAAATATAAAAAATGTATGTTAATAATTTTGAGGTTAGTATTCATTATGGAAGAAATGGGATGCCCTTCTTTAAAAAGTCTGCCCAATCAACAAATTTCATGCACTAATCACACTGCTTGTGAATATTCTGTTTGTGCATTTCGAAATGCAATGGCGATGAAACAGTGGATACTATAAAAGGGTCGATTGAATTGAATAAAATAAAACATCATCGGCTTTAATCAGGAATTGTACTCCGGAATTTTTAAATAAAAACAAATAAAATTTTTTTTATTTATACGGATTGTTTTCAGATTAACGGTATTATGCACAGTGAACTCACAAAACCTGGAAAAGAAGATAGTCGCATGAGTTGGGTTTTGTATCAAGGAGCGCCGGTAGCGCTCCGAAGGCAAGTTAGAGTAACATGCCTGAGGACGTACCGTGCTACGTATACACGGGAACATGACTTCCTAACCTGCGAATTCTCGTTTATTCCTCTTCATTAATTCTATAATTATTTTATTTTTCCATATACATTTATAAATATATTCGTATTTTCCCTAATTTGCTATAAATCTAATTTTCATGTTGTACAACACGTTATATCAAAAGATATTCCGTGTTCTGATATTGGCCTTTCTCATTTCTTTTAACTTTGTTTATTTTCATTGCACTTTACAGCTAGTGAATTCAGCTAGTGACCACTAGATTCAGTTAGTATAGCCACTAAATTATCTAGTAACTTCTACGTCTTCCTGTTGCGGGAGCATGTGCCGCAAGCGGCAGATAATTTAAATTCGAATATAGTTTTTTTTACGTATCATCAATAAAATCTCGAATCCATCATATCAGAAAGTCCTAAGTTTTTAATGAATAATACGTAACCATTTTCTATGGAAAAAACCGAGTAGAAATCGAGACTCTAGTCTATGATATGCGAGGTTAACGTTCGCGTGGCAGTCCTATACGCACGCGCATAATACAGTAAACGTGCGCTTGTGTATGTGTTCCTTCCAGATGATGTGCAGTTTTCTTTGAATCTCAACCTGATAGGGATGACTATGATCATTACGCAAAAGTACAATACAACAAAGCAGCTACTTTATACAGTTTTAGTATACACCAAATCCACCAAATCCTTTTTATTTTCATACATTTTCATATATCCAGTTACTTCAAAACATAAGAAGCATGTATAAACTTTAATAAAATCTGTAATCTTAAAATCCTTATGTGGTTAAACTTTTTCCACACTTCCTTCTAAATTTTATTATGAGACTCCTCACAAATAGATTTTTTGTCATACATCCAATCACTATAAAACTTAAAATACCCGTGTAAACTCGTAGTGAAATCTAAAATATTAAAATCATTATGTGGTTACACTTCTTCCACTCATCTTTTTAAATTTTGCTATGAGAATTCTCCCAAATAGATTTTCCATACATCCAATCACTATAAACATAAAATGACTGTATAAACTTGAAATAAAATCTAAAATATTAAAGTCATTATGTGACTGGTCTTTTTCAGACGTCTTTTTAAATTTTGTTATGACAATTCTCCCAAATAGATTTGCCATACATCCAATCACTATAAAACATAAAATGATCGTATAAACTTGTAATAAAAGCTAAAATATTAAAATCATTATGTGATTAGCCTTTTTCACACGTCTTTTTAAATTTTGGTATAAAAATTCTCCCAAATAGATTTCTCACATAAAGCAAGAATAATAATCCTATAAGTAGATCAATAATAATACATCTAGTTGATCTTGCATAATATCAATAGTTCTTATCTTGATCGTCTTCTAATTTGTTGTTTCACGAGTTGTATCACCCCACACCTTTCAATTTTTCTCATGTCATAATGAGTTTTTTATTTTCATACATTTTCATATATCCAATTACTGTAAAACATAAAATGCCCATGTAAACTTGTAATAAAATCTACAATATTCAAATCATGATGTGGTTACACTTTGTCCACGCATCTTCTTAAATTTTGCTATGAGACTTCTCTCAAATAGATTTTTTTCATACATCCTTAATTACTGTAAAACGTAAAATGCTCCTATAAATTTGTAATAAAATCTAGAATCTTAAAATTATTATGTGGTCTGCGATATTTTAAGGGATGCACAGTCTATACTCATTCAACCAATTTCAAGAAACGTTGAATACTTGCAACTATTACATAGCTATGATGATAGGTGCAATAGATGCGTAGGTGGGCAGTGGCTTTGCTGTTATTATATAATACTTATGCTACATTTATTTATGATTCTTTAAATAGAAAACTATTTCCGTATTTTGATGAAGTTCCCATGTATTTTTAATTATTACCGAATTATTGTGCGATCTTCCGGATCCCCTAAGCAAAGACATTTTTCGCGGAAATAATAAATGTTAAAAATTATAATTTACTGTTACTACTAATAATAAATATCTATATGAAAATGCAAATAATTATTATATACTATTTATAACGAAATTCTGTTTTTATTTACAGTATTTAGAGTTTGAACGTATTCACGTTCTCTATGGTTCTCTCTCTCTTTTTCTCTCTCCCTCTCCTCCCCTTTCTCTTTCTTTCTGCCGGTAAGTGTTGACGCGGTCCGCTTCAGCTCCCGCTATTTTGTGACTTGACTTAATAGTTGTTTCACTCCTCGGAGTAAATTCTTTTAGTAAAAGGGGCCCAGACGGCACTCAAGCTCCCAGCCCAAGGACTGGAGGCATTGCACTCCAGTTTTATGTGCCAGGGACCTTTTTCTGGAAACACTAACGCCCTAACCTCACTGTCTGTCACTGCGCACATGAGCGTCAAGCAGCGCTTAACCACCATCGCTTTACACTAGGCCTCACTGCGGGCAGCATGTATGAGATTCTAGCCATCTCTGCTGCACTGCACCACTGCATCGTTGCGCTGCTGTTTACCACCTAGCTGCAATTGCACTGCATTGCGCACTACATCAGCTGCTGCCCAGCCCATTCTCGGCTTCACTACATCGGCCCGCTGACTGCCCAGTGTCAGCTATGAGGGCCAGCTAACTACGTGTCGTCTTCTGCTGGTACACCAGCAACCATAGTCAGCTGTTTTTTTTTTTTTGGTCAAAGAAGTCTTTGCGTGAGTCAGAGGTTGTCTTTGCTACCACTACGCGCAGTTTTCTCGAGCAGCTTGAGCGCGAGCTAGGCGCCCCTACTGCCACGGCTACATAGCACGCACATAGCCGTTGTCTTACCAGCGACCTACTTTACCTGCTGTTGCCGTCTTACCGTGCGGGTATACCCTGGGACTATAGAGCGCGGCGGTATTTTAAAATTTTTAAACTCTTATTTCCGTACACCTAAGATAAATGTTTCTTTTTTAAAAATCTCTGTTATGTAAATGCGTGTGCTTAAATAATTAATAGTATTTTAATAATAGTATTTTAAGTTTTTAAGTTAAGTTAAGTTATTTATTAATTAAATTATTAAGAAGAAGAATTCAGCAGCCACCTTATTTATTTTACAAGCAGTATTTTAAAAAGTTCAATTCATCTCATTTTCACACCATTTTCACCTCTTTTTTGCCGCATCTTCTCATCTACTCTCATTTCCATTTTCACTAAGTTGTTTTCCTCTGGCTACACACCCTAAGATGGAAAAGCTATGTGGTGGCTGCAACAAGGTTATCAAAACTAAGCTCATCTCATGTGATCACTGTACAAGGAATTATCATGCCGGCTGCACTACTCTGATAACAGTTCGAAACTCGCAAAACAAAACCATCAATGCTTGTCGCAGTTGTCTGTCTGTGGCAAATGTTCATAGTCAGAAGAGGGAATCTATCAGTGAAAATGAGCCTACCGAGCCTTCTGCTGTCAACAACGCATCATCGGAATCACCTACTGCCTCCCGCAAAAGTACTCAGCCCTCGTCCAGTGATACCTTACATCACACAAGTGCAATCTGAGCAAGCCAACCTCCGCCGCCAGTATGATGAAATCTGCTCAACTAATTCTGCTGCTGCTGCTGCTCTTGATGTCCCTGCTATCAGGCGTATTGAAAATCTTGAGCGTGACCTCCAGAATCTCAATGCTGCTCAACGTAGCCTCTCTAATGAGCTAGTGATCACTGGGCTCCCGGTGTTGTTTACGCTGCTCTAAAGCTTCTTGACGGTGGACTCCTTGAGCGTGACATCCAAAATGTACGAAAGATGCGTCAGAAACCGTCCTCGGGGCCGCCGACCGATCCCAATGCTGAAGAATTGCGGAATGGAAGTGCTGAAGAATCTCCGGCATTAGCACTACAAACTTCTCATCAGCCTAATGCTAAGCCTAGGATTACACCGCTGATTGTTTCGCTATCATCGCATGCGCTGGCTGTGTCACTCCTTAATGCCAAAATAAAAATGGGGAAAATGCACACATCACAACTTAGTGCTGAGTTGCTAATACAGGCAAATGCCTCACCCCCGCTGGCGCGTTCTCTAATCAACATCAATGAGTTGCTTCCACCAGATGTGCACCGTTTTCGTATATCAGCCCGCATCGAAGCTAAGAAGAGAGGTTTCATAACCTTCGTAAGCCATGGACAAATCTACATCAAAAAGAAGAAAGAAGACCGCGCGACACTCATCTCCTCTGAGGAGGAACTCATGTTTCTTTTAGAATAGGCTCATCACACTCTCTTCGCCCCCATAACGACATTCATCTCATATCCTCATGTCCACCTCAATCACACACATCTCATATCTCAATGTCTCAGAACAGAGGCCTAAGAGTCGGCTACTTCAACGCAAACTCTCTCAAGACACGTATAGAAATGCTCAGATTTTTTCTCTCAACGCGGCCCATTTCGCATATTATAGCGGTCACAGAGACCAAGCTTGATTCGAACCTAGATACTAATTCGATAGTGCACCTTGACAACTATGTTCTACAACGTCGTGACCATAAGAAGAATGGTGGTGGAGTAGCTTTGTTCGTTCATGTTTCTATCTCAGTTACTATCCTTTGCTCATATGATGGCATCTGGACTCGTAAGCCCGGCAAACCAGAGTATCTGCTCTGTGAAGCAAATATCGTAGGGCAGACTCCATGTTATGTTGCGGTAGTGTACCGTCCACCACAAGCGCCATTTATTCAATGAACTGATTTTATTGATAAAATCACCACACTAATGCACGGATATGGCACTAAAATAATTGTGGGAGACTTCAATGCAGATCAGCTCTGTTCGCCCGCTGATGTAATCTTTGTATGTCGCTTTACTGAGGATAATGGGCTGCAGAGCATTCCATATGGTGCCACATATCAGAGGGAAAATTTCGATAGCTGGTTCGACCTCTGCCTTGTGGACAGGCAGGACCATGTCGTTGATTTCTGGAAAACCGAGTGATCTTTTGCCGATGGGCATGACCTGCTCACTGCTACCCTACATCTGCACACGCCCAAGCCTTCTCAACCCTCCTTTTCGGATCGTAAATATAAGGTCATCTGTGCAACTACTCTCACAGAATACCTCAAAGCGTTGGATTGGTCAGTGACACAATCGGACTCGCTTGAAGATTGCATCGCTGTTCTTCAAACACACGTCAGCAGTGTAATAGAGAACCTTGCTCCTCTTAAAAGCATCTCCCCAGCTAAATATCGTCATCCATGGTTCAACAAAAACCATCACACGCTGATTCAAGAGCGTGATCGTCTTTACAAACGTTTCCGCAGAACAAGGCTAGTGGAAGATCTTCTCGTGTATAGACAGGTACGTGACTTTGTACATCGAGAAATTGAGGAAGCGAGACAAAACTATTACTACACTCGGCTCTCCCTTCTATCAGGTCCTAAAGATATTTCGCGTGAGCTTGAACATCTAGGCATCTCTTCGACAAAGAAGTCGCCTGCTCTACCATTCTCTATCAATGAACTCAATGCTCATTTCAGGAGCATCTCATTCGATTAAGACATTCCACCAGTTACAGACTTCTTGGACTCTCTAGCCTCCTCTAACCATCTGATGAAATTCAGGTCTCCGATGTTATGGCCGCAGTCAAGTATTTCAACACACAAGCCAGAGGATCAGATGGCATTTCCCAATACGTGATATGGCTTGCACTTCGTTTCTTGGCTCCATTTATCTGCAGAATCATCCACCATTCTGTGATAAGCACTTTTTCCCTCTATGTGGAAGAAGTCGATCGTAATTGCCTTGAACAAAGTAAGCTCTCCCTCTTCTTTGAGTGATTTTCGTCCGATATGACTTCTATGTTTCCTGTCTAAAGCCCTCGAATGGCTGGTACAGCAACAAATCTCAGCTTACTTGGGGTCAAGGCTCTTCATTGATCCTTTTCTAACAGGCTTTCGCACGGGACACAGTACTCAGACATGCCTACTTAAACTGACTGATGATATCACGCTGGGAATGGATAAACAACTGGTCACTCTCCTTCTGCTATTTGACTTTAGCAAGGCCTTTGATTTAGTCTGTCACGTCAGGCTTCAAGGAAACTACTTGATTTCGGGATCTCCAAAGTAGTCATCGGCTGGATCGCATCATACTTGACTGATCGTGAGCAGGCGGTCATTGACAATAATGGTAACTGTTCCTCGTATTTAAAACTTAATACTGGCGTTCCGCAGGGCTCTGTTCTGGGACCTTTGCTCGTTGCATTATACGTCAATGACATATCACTCTGCCTTAATCTCAAATTTCTCATCTGATGTATGCGGATGATCTGTAAATTTATATACGTTGTCCGTTAGATGAGCTTGACTTAATTTCTAATAAGATGAGCGCAAATGCAGATCGTATCATGAGCTGGACTACGCAAAATCACCTCAGGCTAAATGAACATAAAACAAAAGCCATAGTTATAGGTACTCCTCGTTTTATAAACAGCTTGCGCTCAATAGTCAGAATCTATATCGGTGGTGCGAAGGTGTTTTATGAATCTTCGTTGCGAATCCTGGGAGTGGTTCTAGACTCGAAGCTTTCTTGGGAAGAACACGTTGCGCATATGAGCCGTCGCATACATTCTCTTATGTATCGCCTATACTACTTTAGGTAAAGCCCTAATCTCGGACTGCGCAAACACATAATTCAAATGCTCCCCTTTCCCATAATTGACTACTGCTGTCTTGTTTACGGTGTTCTATCATCGGAACTCGACGATGAACTGCACAAACTAGTCAACTGTGGTATTCGCTATATTTTTGGTGTTAGAAGGTGTGAACACATTAATTCTTACAGGCGTGAGCTGGGCTGGCTAACCACCGCGACGCGAAGAAAATACTTTGCTGCAAATCTGCTACGCCGAGTATTTAACGCGGCATTACCACCATACTTGTTAGCCTTCTACAATTTTCGTGTTGCCACTCGCTCTATCAGGGGTGAAATGGCACCCCTAGACATACCAAGTTTTAGCTCTGAGACCGTCAAAAAATCATTCCACGTAAGCTCTGCCTATCTGTGGAACTCACTACCATCTCATCTATGCAAAATCACATATGTACCGCTCTTTAAGACAAATCTTCATCGTCATCTCTTTCTATCCGAATGATCCTGTAAATCTGCTGTAATGTACCTAACTTCAAATCATACTTGTAAACCTGCGATAATGTTAACTTAATTTTAAATACTTTTAGTCCACGTATACTTGCAATACTTCTTCTAGTCTTATAACTTACATTAGCGTGAATTATTATATTCTATTGCATTATATTATATTATACAAAATTCTAAGCAGAAAAGTCCAAATAAGTTTTGTGCTAAATACTTTAGATTTTTCGTAATTAATTAATGAAAAATGGTTGATCGAGCCAATCAGCGCCCGGCTCAAGCGGAAAGTGGCGGAGACGGAGCGCGGAGTGGTTATATTACATTATATTATAAATCTGTAAATTAAATCTAACTATTTGTAAATTTTTGTTCAACACACTGTACAGCAATAAAAATCATCTAATCTAATCTAATATAATCTCTCTCGGTGAATCCTTTCAATTAGTATTATTGTTGAAAGCCTTTACAACTAAAATTTTTAAATATACGTTTTAAAAAAGTATTTACCAAAAAGGTTGGTACTAATTTTTTTCTTTTAATTTTTGTATGTATAAAACTTAGAAACAAAAATTATCTTTCTACAGTTATGAATTCGATTGAAAAAAATTCATGCTGTAAAGACGTTACATCCATCTCTTATAAAGTTGTGAAATCAGCAAGTCAAACTGCGGGAAGTTTCTCTCTCTCTCTCTTCGTCTCTCTCTCTCTTCGTCTCTCTCTCTCTCCCTCTCCCTTTCTTTCTCCCTCTCCCGCTCTCTCCCTCCCTCTTCCCCTCTTTCTCACTCTTTGTGTATCCTTTTATTATTTAAATTCTTTATAACAAAAATTTTTAAATATACTTTTTAAATAAGTATAAACGAAGGCTAGTTAGAGTATATTACCGACCTATATTTAAAATATATGTCAATCTCTCTCCCTTTCTCTCCCTCCTCCTTTCTCTCCCTTTCCCTTCCTCTCACTCTCTCTAGCTCTCTCTCTTTTGCTCTCCACACCCCTCTCTGTGAATCCTTTTAATTAGCATTATTGTTTAAAGCCTTTATAACAACTCCCTCCCGTTCTCTCTCCCTCTCTCCCCCTCTCCCTTTCCCTCCCTCTCCCTTTCCCTCCCTCTTCCTCCCTCTCCCTTTCCCTCCCTCTCCCTCCCTCTCCCTTTCGCTCTCTATCACTCTTTCTCCCTCCGTCTCGCTCTCTCTAGTTCTGTCTTTGTTCTCTCTCCCACCCTTCCTCTCTCTCTCTCTCTCTCTCTCGTTATCTCTGTGAAA
>JAYJLV010081008.1:0-14306 GCA_036873485.1 Torymus texanus
AATCACGTGTCAAAATAACGATTTTGGTTTGTATCTTATAGAATAAAGCTGTAAATAGTACAAAGACTACTAAATTTGTTTATATTCCAGTAAACTTTTTGTTAAGAGTATAAGTTTTCAAATATATAATTAAATTGTTATATAATTTTAATTAAAGATTTTCAGGTTAGGACCATTCCATAAAATGGGAGAAGTTGATAGAAAAAAGCGTTACACGACTGTCTAGTATTTAGCCATTTCCTTAGGCCAGTTTCTGTTTTCCTTCCCATTTTTAATGGACTAATTTCTACCAGGGCTATTCGCTGCGGTTATCATTAAATAGGTGCGCAGTATACGAGTCACATTTATCGTTTACTTAGATATTTTTATTCTGACTTCTTTGATAATATCTGAAATACTTTGCCCTAATTGTCTATATTATGTTAAAACGATACATCTTGCATGAAATTTTTACCATATTAATTCAATTAAAGTGTGTTGCGTAACGTTATTAAGGCCCTTCTTTAAATTAAGCATTAAAAAAAATTGAAAATTAACATATCGATACGTTTCCGCACATAATCTTTTGTTGAATTATCTTTTTTATTAGGCAAGGAACTCGTCTATTAATGAAAATTTCGAAAACTAAAGAGATAAATGATTGAATAATATTAAAACGTTAGTAAAACGAATAGTTAAGTACTAATTCCGTCTGGTTCAAAGTGTTATGTAACATACAAAAGATAAGTTCACGGAGATTAATAAAAGTTATTATAGTTTTTGATAATTGTACAAGTATTAAAGAAATATTATTTAATCGATTGTCATATGTATGTGAAATAAGATACATTAAACAAACAGTTGAGCCGATATTGGTAGAAACTTACATAATTTTTTGAGTAGGGAATGACAGTTGTCTGCTTCAAGTGTCATAATTTTTTTCCTCTAAGGGAGAAACGTTATTTGCATGTGTGTGGCAATAATTGAACTTATATTTTTATTAGTTTTCCAATGAAATTTCAAATTTCACTCTTTCCACCGTACAAACGGTCGCACTAAGTAACGAAAGACTAGAAAATCTCCGAGTATTGTCGCATAACCTAGCGACATCTTGTTATGCAAGTTGACGTTGGCGGGCGGGCGAGTGAGTGGGACAGTAAAGTTCTAGGCGGTGGTCGTGCACATTTGGCAGACGGAGCAAGGCGCGTGCACAGGTCACGGAAGAGTCGTGGGATTGGCAGCGCGGCTCTGGCGCTAGAGCAGATAGAGCCAGGAGGTATTGGCGCAAATAGAGCGAGGCCAGGCCTCGGTAAGAGCGCGCAGGTCTAGCGCTGCAGCCGCGCACGTGTGCACGCGCCGTCTGCTAGGCGTCTCGAGTGCCGCTCGGACTGACGCGGCTCACGAGGGAGGTGTCAAAATGCAGCTAGTTCTCGAGTAGCCGGCGCTGCACGCGCATACGCTTTCTTCGTAAATTAAGCATGTGCATAAAGCGCGAGCTCGCCGCCGCCTTTGATGCGAGATAGCCGGGCCGGCGTTGCCGAGAGCCTCGGCGCGCGCTCCAGTCGGCCTGATAAGCCCCGCTGATTAAGCGCCGAGAGCGAGTGCCGAGACCAGTTGGCCGCGAGCAGATAGCTATCGAATAAGGCAAGAGCGGCCCTTTTTCCTGCGCGCGCCGCGCAGACGGCCGGGAAAAAGCGGCCGGGCGGCCTTTTCCGGCCGATTCGCGGCAATCCAGTACGCGGAAAGTCCGCTAATCGGCAGGCCTCGCCCCTAGAATAGAGCCACAGAGACGCGGAGAAATTTTCGCGGCACGTGCGAGCCGAGGGGGGCGCGCGCGCGTGGCTGAGAACCGCTGGCTGGCACGGTGGGGACTCTGGCCTCTTGGGAGGGAGAGAGAGAGAGAGAGAGAGAAAGAGAGAGAGAGAGAGAGAGAGAGAGAGAGACGCGTGGAGGAGCAGCGGCAGCGGCAGCGCTGCGAGCACAACAGCCAGAAAGAGAGGGACTCGAGCGCAGGGCCGTGTTCAGATTTCCGCGACCCCTCCGGCCGCTTCTAAACTTGGACTGGCTTTTTTCTCGCTCCCTCGCATTCTCCGCGTATATTCAAAACGAGCTTTGTTTTATTGGCCCTCGTGAAACCCAAGTCCACGGCTTCTCCGAAATCCTCCCTACGAATTCCGCATCGACAATGGACAAAGCGAGCTTTCTATCAATCCGAGCCAGCTACACTTGTTCCTTTTTACATCATACTCGGGGGATCTCCTTTGTCGTTGGAAGCCGAATGGGAGCGAGAGCGAGAGGCGCAGGTGATTAGGAGGGAGGTGCCTACACGCGTACGAGCCTGGGCCGCGGCGCCGTACAGATAGAGGCGTCGGATCAGCGCCAGACGAAGCTGATAAACGGTGTCGCGGTACGGTGGCCGCCGCTCGGCCGGTGCGAGGCGCTCGGCCGCCAGCTCGGTAACGAGAAACGCCGAGCAGCGATTATTTTCCTCTCCCGGTCCCTCGCTCCTTCTCTCCTTCTCTCTCTCTCTCTCTCTCTCTCTCTCTCTCTCTCTCTCTCTCTCTCTCTCTGCGGCTTTATCGCTGCTTAACCACCTCGCGCCTCATGCAGGCGCGCGCACGCGCGCGCTCTCGCCTGCGTGCGGCGTTGCCACGTCCTCCTCCTCTCCGTCTCTCGCTCGTTTCTCTCCGCGCCTCTGCTGCTCTCCAGCCGCAGCGACAGCCGCAGCCGCGCCAACCCGAGCTGTGGGCGCCAAAACCCTTTGGTCTTTCCGGCCGTCCTGCTTTTCGCTCTGCCTTGCCGAGCCAGGGCGATGCTGCCTGCGTGTGGGCGTAAACCAGCTGATAATTCCTTATCGCGACACAAGGAGACCTGGCCCGATTAAGGGAATCCAAGGTTTATTTAGTTGCCTTATCGGCCGCGCGTCCCGATAAGGCAAGCGGGGGGAGCAGGAATGAAAAACACGCTCCCCCGCTGTTTGGCCCGCGAAACGTGAAGCCCTGCGGAGGACGGCGCGGAGTCGCAGTATAAACAGGTGTGCAGGAGAGCCGAAGAAATCTCTCGCCTCCTCTGCGTGCGAAGATAAAAGAAGCCCAGCGATTCGATTGAAAAACATTTTTTCTCTGCCACGTGCCGAATTCCTGGGGGATATCAGAAGGCGAAATGTTTAGGCGGAGTGAAAAAGAAAGAGGGGCAGAGAAAGAGCGAGATGATATATGCGAGAATCGGATAATCCGGCTTGAAAAGGCGAGATGTGATTCATAATCGATAACTCGAAAGTCCGCGCCGAGGCCTGAAGGCGACAGGCTGATTGGTTGGGAGAGAGGCTGCCTCGTCAGCATACCGGTTTTTATCTCGCTCCTCTTCGCTCGTTATTTATGCGAAAGATTTCTCACTCGGGATATTTTAATACTAATAGCCTGCTAATTCCGGAAAGGCGCGACAGCGAGGATCCCGCGCCGTTTCCCGGGTTCGCGGTGGCGAGCTGGTCCTTTCAGCGGGCATGACTGCTAGATAAGGATGCAGAGGCCGGCGCGCGCAATTACCGCCGCGGCAGAGGCGCGGCCGCCTTACAAGCGTCGGACGAGGCGCAAAAAGCGGCCGGCTGCTCTCTTGTTCTACCAACTCCTCGGCACTCGCGTGCTGGGCGGCTGCATCGCCTGCAGCGCGCGCTGCACACCTCCATGGGATTCTTCCAACTCGTGACTGATCGACTCGCGCACGCGCGCTTGATCCCCTACTTTACTCATTCGTCTTTTTCTCCCCCCCCCCTCCCGCCCCTCGCTCCTTCTCACACCGATCCTGCCTAGTCACATTATACCCGCACATATCCTCCTGCACTCCGAACGGGGATCGCTCTTTGTTGCGCCCAACAGGATTCGCTTTTCAATTTCTCTGCTTTGCTAAAACCAAAGCCGCGTTGCCTCATTTCCATGCGTCTCGGCCCTTTTGCTTGCTTTTTCTTTTGCCCTTATCAATCTTGTTTATCCTGCAGTCCAGTTCGCAGCCGCTAAATCATCAAATGAGTGACTGGAGGATGAGGGAGAGTCACAACTGCAGACGGAGTAGGAGAGTTACGCAATTGGTTCGCGTGGCGTTTCGCCAGCGGCGAACAATGCCGAATGAATATTCCAATGTAGAAAACAGGAATACAATGGTAGTTTTCGTCGCCAGGCAAGCTAGTCGGGCCTTCTGCGATAGGCGGAGGCATACCTGCGCGGCCCCTGGAGCGGGATGCGAGAAACCGCGAGGAACTTTGCCGGGGCCAAATAATAGTCTTCTTCGCGTCGCTTTCTTTCCTGTACTAGCCAGCTCTCAATTATTCACTCCCTTCCTGTTTGTTTTCCTTCCCCCTCTTGCCTCCTAATCGGCCGCGTGTCGAAAGCTCTGAAGAGTCCGGAGCAAAGGATATCCCGGACATTTGCTCTAGCCGCGCTGCGTATCCAGAGGCTGCGAGCCGCAGCCAGTCGGCTTGCGCAATAACGAATCGCTGCTCCCTCGAGGACTTAATGGCAGGTGCTGCTACGCTTCTTTCTCACGAGAGAGCAGCATGCCACGGTTCATTTTCTTTAACAG
Source organism: Torymus texanus (assembly GCA_036873485.1). Classification (NCBI taxonomy): domain Eukaryota; kingdom Metazoa; phylum Arthropoda; class Insecta; order Hymenoptera; family Torymidae; genus Torymus; species Torymus texanus. The sequence goes on from JAYJLV010081008.1 coordinate 4,555, forward strand.
CACTGAAAGGTCGATTCGCTTCTCCATGCCAATGGCAAGTCCGAGAATGGCCAGTTTTAGCTTGGCCGAAAATGTCCTTCTCTCCTCAGAGTTATTCTCAAAGGGCCTGACGGGGCCTTCAAAAAATTCATCCAGCGGCCGCTGAATCTTGCACGCAGAGGTGAAAACTGTACCTGTAGTTCAATTCTCTCGCCTGGCGAAGGGGCCTTTTAAAGAAATCTATTGTCCACAAACAGGCGCGTCTTTGCCTCCGTGGCACCAGTGTTTGTATCTCCACTGACTTTACTTGGTGGAATTCACAAAAGAAATAATGCATCGATAACTTCAAAACTTATGAAATTGGCTGCCCCTTTACCACTAAAACCGCTGTTACATACAAAAAATAGTTTATTACATTCTTCTCAAGTAATACAATGAAGAAAGAAAAGCAGTCAAAAATGAAGAAGAGCGACACTACTATTAACTAGTGAATAATTGTACATCAAGTACTTATCTAATAGAGGTGATGGCTAGATTAATTCCACGTAGACACTAAAGTGTCGTTTCCGTGCGTGTCTAATCGACTCTGATTCGGTAGCTCGACTATTACTAGAAGGTTTCCAGCTGCAGCGTGTAACAAATTACTTGGGGTTAGCCGCCAGCAGCAAAAACGGACGACAGATTGATTGCGTTTCAAATCAACAAAGATAGATTCTCTTTCCGCAAACTCGGTTATCATTCATTAAACATTCCTTTAGTGAACGGCTTTCTCAATGCTGTGTCGACGTAAATAATGTTAGTAATTTTAAATGTATTTTACTGTTCAGCGCTCATAATTTTCAGAAGAATTTTTTAAATTCAGAAAAGAAAATAGAAACCTGTCTTTTTAGTTTTATTTTTACATGTGAAGAATTTAGTAAAATTTTTTTTAACATAAAGCTTTAAATTTGAAGAAAAGATAACAGATGCTTAAAATTTTTAAGGAAAAATCTGTAATCAAGATGAAGTGGAGGAAAGGGACATTTGTATACCGAGCACTTTCCCGTGAATATATTTATTACCAGGAAGGCAGCAGGCATTCAGTGAGCGAGCGACTAGACATTGTTACATCGGGAAGCCCTTGACGCCTGTCTTTTCCGTACAGTACTTGACTCGCTTTAATTCAAATCATATGCTTTATTGACGCTAGGCTCTGACTATCGAGAGTCTCGGCCCGCGTGTGCGCTGCGCAATTACGCGCGTGCGCTCTAATATAGCTCGAAGAAGGAGAGTCGTCGCAAGGAGAGCGCGGCGAGGCTATAAGAGGATAAAAGGATTCTGGGCTTTTACGGCAGGCAGCCGCGGAGAAACAGACGGAAGAGAGCACGCATTATCTAAATGTGCGACACTCTAGCGCGAGCTCCGACGCCTGGCATGAGCGCTAAGTACCAGGCAGACCGTCAAGTGGACAATGCGTCCCCCAGCCCACAGCGACTCTCTCTCTCTCTCTCTCTCTCTCTCTCTCTCTCTCTCTCTCTCTCTCTCTCTGTGTTTTCCCTCGCGATACACACTCGCGATTCTGCCATTCGCGCCGCCGGAAATCCCTTTAGCGCGCACAGCCAGCGCGGCAAGTGCAACGCATCAAGTCTCTGTCTCTCTGTCTCCTTCCAGCTTCGGCGGCCAAAGACTCGACGGTGCGTCGCTATTGTCCCGTACCTGCGCCACCCACCCTTTTTGCGCCCGACTGGCAAATCCCAACATTTTTCGTCTTCTGTAGCGCACAATAGTGGCTGAAAGGGAGGCGCTCCTCTCTCGCCGTAAAAGCCCCTGTACAAGTGTCATAATCGTCGGCAGAAAGAGCTTCATCGCATTCCAAGCTTAGAGGATATCCATGCGCGTTATGCAGCTCAAGCTAAATACGCGGCCATCCAGCTGCAAGACAATAATGCGCTGGATATGCCCCCCTTTCAAAGCCAAAGCTCACTGGCTCCTTGTATAATAAATAGTCTGGAAAATTTTTCGATTTTAACCATTTCCGTCGATCCACCCGTCTTTTTGTTCGTTATACGACCTGTAGAACGAGAAAGCACCGGAAAATATAAAATAATATTTTCTTGAACCGTGAAAAAGCGTACGAAGCTTATCGAATAAATAGAGCCAGTTCTAAACCTCACTTTTATCAAATGAAACACTGCAGTTGGAATCTCGTATTCTGTTTTAGATTTAAAATGGAGCGCATGCCCTTTTCTGAAACCGCAATTGACAATTAAAGGATATATGTTAAATTTCAGAAACATTATCACAACAGCAACTTTCTTAGCAAGTGTCGCGAAAAACTTGCCGTGCGTAAACAGCAAGGGGGGCGCAGAGAGTTACCCTTGCGCGAGCATCTGAATTAACATATCTTCAAATTTATAAATGAATATTGTAGATTTTGGAGATTTTGGCGTTGATCTGCCGCTGGGACGGTCGAAGATGGCCGAGAGTGAGGGAAAGCGAAAAAATGAAGAGAGCCTAGTATAAGACAAACATACGAGCCGAGAGAACGGGAGGGAGCGGAACGAAAACAAAAAGGAAGCGAAAGAGCGTAAAAAGAATAGCCTCGAAGAGACGAGCCGGGAGGGGAGGGCTCTAAGCAGCAAGAGGCAGAAAAAGAAGATAAGGAGAGCGGGCGCGAGCTTACCGCAGCATCGACAAGCCAGTGGTAGGGAGTATAGTATGCGAAGAGAGGAAGAGAGACAGGAGGAAAGACAATGACATCGCAGCGCTGTGCTAGGGGAATGCAAATAACAGGAGGCGTCGATGTTTTCGAGCCGGCTAGTAAGGACCGCGGGAGCAGAGTGCAGGCCGAGGCTCTCTCGGCTTCACCTCGGCTTAACGTCAAATATTTGGCAACGCCGCTCGTGCGTGCGCGCACTGTCTTCTTCCGATTCTAGGCCTCCCGGAGCAATTAACCAGTGGCGCTGCTCGCCGGCGCAAAAAGCCGAGGGATGCGCCACCCGATACACTTGCTCAATTGCGCCAATAACCTCACGCAGCGTCGCTACAGTCGGCCGCGCCGGCTAAAATTAAACGCCCGATGAGTTATGTAAGCTCGTTAATTTTAGTCTGCCGAGGAGTCGAATCCGACGATTCGACAATTCGACGCTCTTTTTGCTCCCGACTTTTCTCGCGCAATTAGCGCCCGGCCGCGAGTTTCGGCGAACGGTGAGGAAAGTGTCCGAGCCCCCCTCAACGCCGCCGGCGTCAAACGGCCGGCCGGACTCACATTGGCCAATAAAACTGATTTACAAGCCCACTTATAAATTCTACACTAGCTATTACGCCGCTATCTCTCCCTCTCGCGAACCTCTTCCCGCTCTCGCCGTCGTCTGCGCTCGCAGAAAGGACACGGCTCTCCTCTTATTTCGAGCCGAGCGAAAAACTCCTTCGCCGAGCAATTGCCTGAGCTTCCGAGATGCGCGAGGCCCATGAAAGGAGCGAAAGTGCCGCAGGAATATTTTGACTGCGATACAGCCGATAAAGATTCACGAGCTTACTCAGTCCAACGAACTCGCAGCAGGGCGCGCTCGCGTCGCTCGTTTCCTTCTGCGGCGAAAATCGCCTGTCTCGCATGCAGCTCGCGCGCTAAGTGAATGCCTCGAGTGCGCGCCGTTCGGCCAAGTCCTCTGGTGAAGCGGGAACAACGAGACGGAGAGAACAGAGCTCTGTGCTGCAAGCAAACTGTCAAAGAGCGCCCATTTTCCAATTTCTCGTCGTGCGCCTCACTTCTTACGCCGAGATGAAAAACCCTTGTCAGAAATCTCTTAACGTTCTCGCGATTTATGCTACGAGTGGAATATGTTATCCGACTTGGATTTTTTACTGGTCGCAAGGAGGCCTGCTGTAGATGCGTTGTTAAGCTGTCCCATTAAGGGAGTGGAATTGAAAAAATATGCATAGATCATTGCTGTTACTCGTGTGCGAATTCATATTAGCCTCCAAATATGCAGAATTTTATTTTTTGCTGACTCCAAGTCATGATAAACCCCGATCATGATTCACCTGTAGTAGACGACGTCGAGATTGCAAATGAACAAGAAAAAACATTTTTTTCAACTTTGCTCATTTTAATAATGAAATAAATTTTTTAATTGTTTTTAGTACGACTGCTACTTGGAAGAGCTTTATAGTTTCTTTCCAAAAATGTATCCCCTTATAACATTGTATGAGAGGTGTAGCTTTATATACAGGCAAATCCAATGGAAATCATAATAATTGAAGCACATTTAAAAATCACGAATAATCTTATTTTTTAAATGCGACAATGTAAGTGAAAAATAAAACTTTTATATCTACTTACACTAAAGTTTAAAAGTTCTGTGGATTTGTTCATATATTTTCTCTTGACGCAACCTTGTTAAGTAGTGCATGCTTTGTAGGCCTACAAAATTTCAAGTTTTATTTGACTTTCGTTGTTAATGAAAAGAAAAAAATACAACATATGCAAGGAAATCTAGAAAAAATTTAAACTTATAGAGGGCTAAAAACTCATCAAAATTTTTTAAAATAATTCTATTGTAACCTTAAAAAAATGTGTCATTAAGACATTTTTAATTATACAAGAGTAAAAAAATGTACAAACATTTTTGTTGAACTATATGACAAAAATTTGAAAAATGTGTTGAATAATTAACTTAGAGAACCAAAACAAGTAACTTTTTTTAATTTCCGAGCATTCATAATAATTTACAAAGGGTGCGGCGCATCCAGATACAGATGGCCGTGCCAAACAAGGAGACAGCTATGCAAACGCTCTGAGAGAATCGAAAGTGCAGAGCCTCGCTGGAAGAGGCACAAGAAGAAAAAGAAGAAGAAGAAGAAGAAGATGAAGGAAAAAAGAAGGTCGCTGTTCATTCCGTCTGATGGTCCCGGTTATCTCTTTATATGCAAGTGCACCGGTCACGCTGTACCATGCCGTTATACTAAGAACTAGACAAACAAAGTGCTGCAACATGGGGAGATAGAACGGGGGTTGACCATTGGAGTACCAGGCTTAAGAAATCTACGCACTCGATTCGGTGATATCGAGAGTATATAGCGGTGTAGGAGAGAAGGAACAGCGGAGAGAGAGAGAGAGAGAGAGAGAGAGAGAGAGAGAGAGAGAGAGAGAGAGAGAGAGAGAGAGAGAGAGCGGAGAAATGGTGTGCGAGAAGGCAAGCGCGAGCGTCCAATCGCAGGATCGCGCCAGATTTCCGCTCGACGGCGTCAGCCGACGAATCCAGCCGGCCGGTTGCTGCGATTGGTCCGGCAAGCGCACCACTGCCACCCTTATTTTCGCCCCCATGAGGAATCGCCCCCTGCGGCACATATTCATTTTTCTCGCCAACTCCGCTCTGGCAGGCAGCTTATATTCCTCGAGATGCCGAGAACCCGAACCTGCGGGAGGAGGAGGGAAAAATCTCCATGGCGACTGTGCTTGCCAATTTCTCCAATAATCATTGCCCCGCTGTTGCCCCCGCATTACGAACTTTTCCATTCGTTCCCTGATGGTTTACGAATTTGCAATGTTGAAAACGCGCCAGGAAGTAAATAAATATATATTAAGTATCGAAAGATATCAAGGGTAGCGTGCAGTGTAGAAATCGGCGGCATCGCCGCTACTGGGAGCAGGGGAAGAGGGGCGAAGAGAGCGGCGCGATAACAACGATATCGCTGTCCCGGCTCGGTTATCATCCGCCGCTGTAGCGAGCAGAGAGCAAGAAAGAGACGATGTGCCAGCAACGGCTGCCGCCTGCTTGCGCCGCAGCACAAAGAACGTGTATCTCGCTTTGCCTTGTTTGCTCCAGCTGCGAGCCGCTCGCCAAGAGGCAAAGACCGACGCACGCGCGTACAAATATGCACATCGATACAAATGGCGAAGCCAGTCGCGAGTTCAACTTGAAACTTAATTAAAAGGCCAGTCTTTCGAAAAGATAAAAAAATATCGCGAAACGCAGGTTGACTCGCGGGGTGCATGAGCACCGGTAGCGCGTCAAGCGTAATTAGGAAAATAAAGCAGCTTTCGCGGGGAGGGACGAGTTTGCGGTGAAAAAAATGATGAAATGAAAACTAGAGAAAGTAAAGGAAGCAAACAAGTAAGGAAAAAGGGGTAAAAAGCTGCGAGCATACGAGTCTTTGGGAATTAAAAGAAACTAGTGCGCGCGCGCAAACGACAGGTAAGGGGTGCGAACTGCAAAACGAGCGATATAGAGACGAGCGAGTAAATACCGTCGCGGTCGTGATACGCCGAGAGCGTGCGTCGCGGTAATTACGCAATTTGCCACGGCAATTACCAAAGTTTTAATTGCTGGGCGCTGTAAGCGGCTTTGAAATAAAATTATTCTTGGCTACTTGTAGCTGAGATTATTGTCGAGGATACTGTAAATAAGGCCCGCAGCTCTTGCTTTTCTTTTACCTGCTGGTATTTTCATTGTTCTTTCATCGGGTTGTTTATACACCGATTCAATTGCTGTCGGCATACAGTATCTTTTAATGTTAAAAGGCCGAAAAGCCAATTAGAAGAAGCGCCTAAAAATGATTAGCTTTTCAGCGAGAGCAACACTTGGAAGCTTGTAATTGTCGTGTTTGCACAAAGTCTGGCAGGCGTCAGCGTCTTTCGGCTTTTAGTGCAAAAGCACCGTTTGAGTAGATCGAACGAGAAATTTCCGAGAAAAACAGATACAATGTTGGAGGATGATTAAAGGTAAGATTTCTCCGCGCAGCCTCGTAAATCCTGGCAGGAATTGACCGGTGCGACGAAGAAAGAAAAATCAATAAGCAATCTTGGTCGCCGCAAAAGATTGAAACCCCCATGCGGGAAGGTGGAAAAACGCGCGAGGCTCGGCCGGTAGAAAGTTTATGGGTGCAAGCTCAACATAAATGAAAAGGTAAGCGAGTGTGGGTCAAGGATCGGGCAAAAATCCATAGAGCGCAAGTGGAGAGAGGCGGGCAAGAGGGTGCAATTGTCAGTCTCCCTCGGCGATTGGCTTGCGAACAATAAGTAGCAGCAGGTCGTTTTGTCCGCTTTTATTGCGAAGCCGCTGTCACCGAGCCTTGCCTTCTCTCCTTTCTGAAATTTGCGGGAGTGGCTAGCGTGACGTCAGCCTTCCTTTTTTCCGCAAGCCGCGAGAGTTCATAATGACGCCGCTTACCGGCTATTACCAGCTGACGGGCGCGCCTCTCGCGCAGCTCCGCATTCTCTCCATCCCCTTCTTGGCTCTCTCTCTCTCTTTCTCTTTCTCTCTCTCTCTCTCTCTTCTCTCTTTTGCACCTTTTGCGCGAGGATTCGCGCTATCGCTCCGACCGGGCTTCTTTGCTCTGCGTTAACCGCGAGTACTCGCGATTCGCCAGCTTTTCGCCAGCTCGAATTTCGAAATCGCCGGCGCGCAGTCGGAATCAGTTGGCGGCGGGACGGGAGGAAAGGCCGAGAGCGATCCTGTCCCTTCATTTCCGTTTATCGTAAACGCCTCGCTTGATGAGCGTGACGGATGTCCATTTCCGATTATGGCTTTGGAAATGCGCTTCTCCCCTCGCGACAGTATCAGCGGTAATTGCGCGGGCCCTCCGCGAGCCGTTTGACTGTTACTTGCTTTCCGCTCGCCCCCCATTGTTCTCTGGCTTATCCGATGAAAATGTTTCTCTTTTCCAGAGCTCTGCCCCGCTGCCACCACGCTTCCTTCTCAATGTTTAGGCCGGCCCTTTCGAGGCCGGCGAACTATAAAAAGCCCGACTTTTAGCGGCTTTCCAGCAACTTTCTCGACACTTTTAACGGCTCGCGCGTTTGCAGCATGCACCCGGCCGCGCGTACGAGGGGGCACTCGAGTGTAAACTCGCACCCGCGAGGCAGCGAGTGTTGGTTCCGAGCAGCAGGATTTTTTCACTCTTCCAGCCTTAATACGGATCTCCAGATCTCTAAAAGTAGACGAGCCGCGAGTAGTTGGCGAAGTCGCAGCAGCCGCGGGAACGAAGAACAGCAGGCTTTTTCTAGCCTCCAGTTCTCTCTCTCCCTCTCCCGCCTTGCCTTTCCTCCCTTTTTACTGAACTGCTTGAACATGAATGCGCGCAATCTAAACTTCCTGTGGCGCCGCGCTCCGAAATAGCTCGCAGGCTGCTCGCGCGAGGAGGAACGTCCAAGCAGCGCGGTCTTGACTATAAATTGAGAGCGAGAAATGCACAGTGCTGACTCTTCTCGAATCACGAAAAGAATGTTACGTCTTACAATTCCATCTATTATTTTCATCCATCTATTAACGACCTCGCTATTGACAAGACGCGAAAGCTTTGAAAATTTTGATATTATTATTGCCCAACATTCAAGGCCACCCGCTACACTTTCAAACTAGCGCTTTTCTTCAGATATGCGCTATCCAATTCTAAATATCCGTTCTATTAGCTACAACTCGGCAGAAATAAACATGATACTAACAATCTTTATTCATTAAAAACTCGTGATATGCTGAAAAGTCGTAGGGATGACTCCTCCAGTGTTGGCTTTCCTAGCATTTCGGGCCACAGTTTTTTATTTTATGGGTTCATTTAAATTACCAAAAAAAGAAATGATCTTTAGGATCTTTCTTATAAATAGCTGAATTACTTTTTTCTTATTATTAATGTTGCTTGAAAAAAGTTATGTATAGTATTTTTTATGTCTATCCAATATATTTATAATGCAGAAACAAAAATTTGAAATTCTTGTGCCGACTCCCTGGTGGAAATTCATCTACTCTCTAAAGTTGAATAAGTGAAAATTGCTCCACTATTTCAATTAGTGCGGAAAAAACTGCTAATTTATTAATGCATATTCACTATTTAATTTAGTAGTTTATTAAAAGCGTTTCATCGGGAGCTAGAAATTGGACAAGAGAACTTCTCATTTTATAGCCAGTACTAGTAAAAATGGTCATTTAATAGCTATAAAAGGGTTTCGATTTCCACCAGGGCTATAAAGTATACCTAAAAATTTTTATTTCCAATATTCCTAAAAGCAATATATACTAGATATACTCTTTATGAGTCGAAAATTGAATATAAAAATAAAAGAATTAAATATAAAATATCTTAGAACTTTACAAACCAATCTTTCTACGAAGTTAACTTTTTAAATTTTAAAATCACACGGAGAGAAATTTGGCAGTTATAATTACCAGAGCGGCATGGTTTAGGTGGGACAGACTGCCACATGAAATACTATTCTTAAGCCACTATAACAAAATTTGTTAGTTTTTTAAGAAAAAGTATTAGATCTTCTAGGAAAAAGTCTTAGATTACCTAGTAAAAATTACTAGCTATACGTAGTAAAAATTTTGATTAATAACTATTACATGTTTATCTAAGAATTTTTAATATAAAAACTAGTAAACTTTATCAGGCGGCTCATAAATTTTACCAATGTTTTAGTATTTTTTCTACTCGTTTGTTTCTGGGATTACCACAAGAGGCGCGCGCGACGAAAACAACACACATCGCCTCGCAACTTTATTTATACTTTTAACTAATTTTGCTCCTTAGAAAACAGTTAGATAATTAAGTTCATTTACGGATATAACGCTTAAATTAGATTTTATGCCGATCACTTTCAAGTACTTTTTACTTAAAGTTATCGTTTTGGAACGAAATGCGTTTTCTTCATTACTCCGAGTTTTCTGAAGATAACAATTTTATGGTACACTAGCAATAATCCTTTTTCATTGATAGCTCCCCTGGTAGAAATTTGTCTATTAAAAATAGGGCCAAATCTCAGTAAATGGTCAAGAGAAATGACTAATTATTGGCTC
>JAYJLV010081019.1:0-14305 GCA_036873485.1 Torymus texanus
CCTCTTTCTCTCTCTCTCTCTCTCTCTCTCTCTCTCTCTCTCTCTCTCTCTCTCTCATTCCTATATACATTGCCTTCTCGCGAGAAGGGCGGGCATATACTCTCGGGACAGGCCATTACGATTTTCACTTTTAACCTCTCAATTTATATTCAGCGTTCTCCTCTTTTTTTTTATCTGTGCCACAGCGAGCGCGCATCATATATATTTTGTTTCCCACCTCCTTCTCCACCTACTCGTATACAGCGCGATCCTTACACTCGACCCCCCGCATTGCGCGTCGTCCTGCGATATTACGATTTGACTTTTAATTTCTCCGTGCGACGCGCCGGAGTGAATTTATCGTCTGACTCCCCGGTAATATGTTTTATTCGAGTATACGGCTCGAAGGCTTCATAACAATGTTTTATTTGTCCAACAGTCGTTTCGCACATGCGTGGCACGCGGTGGCAACCCCCTCGTGTTCGCGATTGATTGAGTTACCCTCGAGCGCCTGGAATTCGCGCGTTTTCCCTGAATTTTCGAAATGAACAGGAAGTATACATGCCCTCGTGGAGAGTATCAAGTTATGTAGCTTTTATTAGAGAGATGAAAGAGGAGAGAGATCCCTTCCCCTGCCCACCTCCTTTGTTCTCGGTTCAATGATTCGTGTAACAGAAAATAGACTTCCACAAAATAGATATATACAAACTATCCAAATATTGAAATACCATGAGAGTATTTTGTTCTCCATGCTAAATTTGAGCAGTTCGATAGATCAAATAGCTCTGATTATTTTGAAATAGATTTTAGTAGTGAATGTGTATGTATAAGAAGAATATTTTATAAATATATTGTTTTAATCTATCAACACCTAAAAAAACAGAATTTTTAACTCACTTTCGAGCTTAGCTGGCAATTTAAAAATAATAAGCATTCAAACTTAACCTATTTATTTTTATAGTTTGGGTATGCTCTATTTCCTGGAGCGAAATTACATTTGTATGCTTTGAAGAAAATATGGCGGATTTTATAAAAAAAAAACAATTTTTTAGTGGCTTTTTTAATCTAAAGTGGTGGGAAATCGTAGAAATTTTCATAAACACTTATTTTTTCCTAATAATTCTAATATGAATGAGAATTTTTTCGAGTTGTAATATGTACGAAATTTTCCCTCTAAATGAGTCAAATTTCGACTGATTAAAATTTATCGAACACTTTATAATACGTTCTCAACAATGGCGAATTCCAATATGGCTGTCGGAGAACTGAAAAAATGTAACAACGATTGTCATTTAAGTCGACTCCTTCCATGAATTTATTATAAACATGAAGAGTATTTGGAAAGAGTTTCGTTTTCTTTTCTGTGCTATATACTTTGGATAATAATTGGGGGATTATACCGACCACAAACGATATGATTGAGACTTGTTTGGAGTCCTGGATACTAATCTAGTTTATTTCATTGGTTACGTTATGTTTCGCAATAAATGTACCTTTCGACCCGATTGTCTCTTATTCTGACTGTGGATCTTAGATCTAGTTTATGTAAGTATAAAAATGTATTAGAAAACAAATATATAGAGATCTAGATACAGCATCTAGAACTATTCAGCCTACTTTTATCCATTTTGGATAAATCAATATTCTTTTTTGATTCGAAAAAAAGTCAATGGAAAAAAGTTAATTTTTTGTTCTTTATCTGTTGTCTAAATCTGTTCCGAAATTGTAGGCTTTACTCAACGAACATCAATGTCTCAAAATTTTTTATTTTCAATAGAAATTGTATATCTATAGATATGACCTTATGAATATAGATATACAATTTTTATTGAAAATAAACCATTTGGAGACATTGATGATCAAAAAACTACTTACTACATCGAAAAACGGTAAAAGAACTTTTTGTTCACAATTTCGCGCTCTACACGATTCCGTTGAGTTAAGCCTAAAATTTCGGAACTTATTTCTGAATTGTTAATTAAATTCGAAAATAAGTTAAAAATTCTGTGATTTTAAACGTTAATCGGTAAACTGTCTCAGAACAGGGATACGACTTGATGTGGAAAAGGGTTATCGAGCTATCCGAGTCAATTTCACTCTGAGGTGAAAGGGAATTTATTTGTCACTTTCCTTTAGCTGCTATGGTCGGTGATATGCTGGAGGGAGAGTGCCTTTGAAGGCGTTTAAACGCTTTAACGCAACCGCAGCATCACTGATAAGTCCACTCCAGTAGTTTCGCTGAAACGTCTTTAAGGGAACGCACTCCGACATTCCACCCACTATAGTAGATGAGAGTGAGAAATAAATTTTCCTTCACCTCGGGGGGAAATTGACTCGGATAACCTTACTACCTTCCTTCGCAACAAGTATCACCTAACGATTACATCCTAAAGTTATGTTTTTGAATAGGAAAATAATGTTAGAACAAAATGTCATGGTACGAGATACTAGTGGCAATAATACTTACATTATAACCTCTTAAAAGTACGTTAGAAATATTTCGAAGACATTTGGTACGTATTACTTTTACAAAAATTTCTCACATTCAAATGCATAGAAAAGTCTAATTAAACTGAGTAATTTTCCTTACTTAATTCGGAAGAAGATTTAGATAATATAAGAAAAAACTAATAAAATTATTATACTCTAAAAAGCTAGTCCAATCATTAATTACTGATCACTATATATAAAATACATCGAAGTAGTATAAGTCTGGTTAAATCAGACGTCAATATTCAGCTCATATTTTTACTAGTACTATCTACTTTAGTAATTTAAACGATGTTTTTATTAATTATACGTTTCTTATTTTATAAATCATGAATACCACAAATTGTATACATATTAATTTGAAATTTCCTTAAATTTCAGCACAATAAACTTTGTTCAAAGAAACTATTTTTACGTAGATTTTATACAAAATTATAATAGCGTATTATGCATTATTATGCACTCTATGTATTGCATGTTATAAAAAGCGTAGACTTATAATTACACATGTACTAAAGGAGATTTAGCTCTAATTAAAATTATTACTAACATAGTACAAATATTTCCATTAGTAGCTGGACAGATGTTACTCTCATAATGCGCTAGTGGAATTCATTGTAACTATATTGAAATATTATTTTCTTTAACAGATTTTATTACTGTGTCAAAAATATCCGATATCGTTTTAGTAGTTTTGAACAACTTTCTATTTTTTGATCTTTTTTTTTTATATAAAAAAAAATATCTATTTCCTCGTACTCTCAGTTATCCTATTACCTGTAATACTGCAAATATTCTCTTACAAATAGAAAACAACAACGTATATCTCATAGTTCATAAGCATGTTAAGACTTAATTATTGCAGTCATCATTTATAACTATATTTTAATTTAATACCTATTTTAATTATTTTTATTTTATCATAAAATATTTAGAACATAATTTATCTAGAACGTTATTGTGAAAATAAAGCATACGTGTACATACGTTATGCTAATATACTGAATTTAATCTACGAGACATGTATACGAAAAAACACTAAAACTCGCTCTTAATTTCCAAGGAAATTGGCTGATCTAGAAACAAAGGACAATGGCGGTATTGGAAGGGCAAACGCTTTACAATAGCTTTTGCTCTCAAGAAAATCAGCTCAATAGGTCACGTTCAGAAATTAGTGACTGATGTAAGTAAGCACGAAAAAAAAAATAGCGCATACAAAAATGATTTTTCAGTGCATAAATATTTATCGAAAAATGGCATCAGTGTGGTTCGAAAAACCGTTTTTGAAACCAATCAATTTTTATATTCATGGTCAGTTTCTTAGATATTTAGGTCACTTTTTATGGATAGCTATTTTAACAGGTTTGGCTTACCGCAACATTTACTGCTTTTTCTCCAAACTCTATTAGTTACAGAGTAAAGTTCTACTTTTTGTATCGTAATATTTATTGAACATACCCTATTTTTCATGAGCAACACAAGGTTTATATTCTTTTTAAATACTTGATTTAAAAATGATAATAAATAACGTATATGAGTGTATAAATAATATAGTCGGAATAATCCCTGAATTCGATTGTTATATGTGATTATCTACACAAAATATCTTCTTTTATGTCTTCAAAATTCTTCAAAATTAATTATAACGCACACGTTTTGAACAAGATTACTTCTTGTTTGATATATTATGAATTATATTACAAAAATCCTGAATAATTAAAAAATTATTTTGACCCACTTTTTCAAAGATTAAAATTTTTAAGAAAATATCCAGCATCTTTTTCTTGGAACCCCGCATACGTAACCTAAGAATATCCTACCCAAATTTTTCAAATATTAAACAATGTTTCTCACACTGAGAGGTATATATTGTATTCGATTCAAATTGTGTACCTAAATTTGGCAACTATAATAAATTAAAATATAATAATATTAATTAAAAATGTGACCCCATTTCAACAGAGAGAAAATTTAATAAAAATTTATGAGATTAAGCATACTATATAAATTAAATAAAAATGTATAAAAGTGAATAAATTTAATTAATAAAACGTTTTTACTTATACTGGACAGTTCAATAACTTATCACACAATAAATCTATTTAATTTATTTTATACTCGGTTTTCAATACTTATAATTCCTATACAATTGTTATTTGTCTTTGGAAGAGTAACGTTGAAGGGGATTTTCCTCCTTACAATTGACTCAATAAACTTTACTGAAGGAGTTACACAACAAGAGAAGTTTGTTAACGCAGCATCATAACAGGTCTTCGAGAAGAGCATCTATTCGACAATCTACCTATTGTCACTTATTGAGGTCAAAGCGAAGTTTTATCCAGCGTAAATATAAATCACGCTGATCGTAAATACTTCACTGAATTTACTATTATTCACTAAAATTTATCACTTTTAGATCCAATAAGCCACGAACTTTGGAGAAAAACTTGGAAATAAATCTTGCGCCCCATTGCCAAGTCTAACGAGCACTTTGCCAGAAATTAAACTTCAAGCGAGCGTTAAACACGTGGCGATAAAATTCTGCTTTTCCATAACGCTCGCTTTATTTCCCCTCACCAAAAAGTGTCTCGCTATCGAACCAGAATAAACTTGTATCGCGACGCGAATTCGCACAGCAAAATCGAATAAACAAAAAGGAGTGCGCGCTCACGCTTGCGTTATGCTCGTGAAAAGCTCACTCCCAGTAGTAGTGAGTCCCACTAACCTACACCTAAAAAAAAGGGGGTGAGGAAGAGAGAGAGCGAGAGCGTACGACAATCAACGTGCTTTCCCCCTCGTCGGCAAATAAAACGCCGCTCACTCTCGTCCCCTTCTTTTCAAAGGCATGCACGCACGCGCAAGGAAAGAGGGAGAGAGGGAGAGAGAGAGAGAGAGAGAGAGAGACAGAGAGGAGGTCGGTAGAGCAGTGCAGTGAGCATCACGCGGATTTGTTAACGCAGTACTACCGCGGGAGCTCCATTTCGGAGGAGAGACCAAGTTGAGCTATGAGTGAAAAACAAACAATAGGCTCATATACATATATACATGTATGTATATGCGCAGCGTAACCATGCGAGACGTCGATAAAACGCGTATAACGCTTTTAGCTATACGGTACATATACGTATATACGCGGGTGGTGCGTGAGAGCAGCCCTGTCCTTTCGTCTATCCTCTCTCCCACTTTCTCTCTCTTGCTCTCTTGCTCTCTCTCTACCTCTCTCAGGGCTGCGCTTTGAGAGGAGCCAGGCTTCTTGTGTAAATAAGTACGCCGGGCGAATCAAAGGTGGTGCTTGACGCAAAAGAGCGCCCGGAGTGCAAAGCCCGCGCAAGCGAGCGAGCAAGAGAGAGAGAGAGAGCGAGAGAGAGAGCGAGAGAGATAAAGACAAAAAGATAAAGGGGTGGAGAGGTAGGTGGGGAGGTGGAGAAGGATAATGTAGAGCGAGAGTTGCTGGGTATAAAGGGGAGAAGGCGAGCGCGCGGGAGTTGGGCAAGAAAGGGAAATGAAGAATACCTTGGCGTTGTACGTTAGGCGCAAGCTATAGAGAAGGAGAGAAAGAGGTAAATTCTGGAGGACGTCAATTGCGAGCTCGTCCTTTTCTCGAGGCTCACCTTGGGGGTTACTGAGTTAGTTTAGCAAAGATATGTAAATTCATTTTTAAGGATGTTTAGCGTTGGATTTTTTTGGAAAGTTGGTTAGTTCTGATTTCAAGACATTATAAAAACGTAAAAATCTTAACATTATTTAGTAAAAGCAATTGTAAAAAAGTAAAATATTATTATGAAAATACCCTTTGATTCAGATTGGTACAAAAAACTTTTATATCATGTGCGCATGACTTCAAAACGTTTGTATAAATAATTTGCATGATCCTTATTTTTAAGTAGAACGTGTATCCAAACTTATACTGATTCTAAAATAAAATATTTAACAAGTACATAAATATTAAATCGTTAAAAGAGCATTGGAGTGTTTTTGTTTAAATCGCAATTGTTTAATATTTAAGTCAAAACACGATTCATTTGTCAGAACGATTGTGAGAAAACTAAATTTGTGTCGTATTATATAAAATCGGCTCAAAGTTCAAACCTCACTTATTACAATCGGAGAACGTATAAGGTGCAAAATTTTTCATTCCACGTTTATCATATTTCAGGCCAATCACATTATTTTCGTTAAAGTATGCACTAGAATTACCAGTGCACAGGAGGACGTGAAAAGAAGTTAGCTCGATCGCGTACGAGACCCGCAGGTAGGAATGGGAATATCACGTACAGGCCCTAGAGAGTACGCAGGACTTTCTCGTAACCGCTATGCGATTGAAAGTTTGCAGAAACGAAATTTCGTGGCTATGTACATTTCTTTTCCGCGTGTGCTGCTGCTGCTGCTCGAAAGTGTAAAAATTCCATGTAAAATACACGGCGAATAAATTTCAGCTGCAAAATTCTGAGCTATATCTTCATTTTATCTATAATAATTTTATATTCTACTAAATATCATTCTGTCAATTTATTATTAAATTCAGCTTTAATATCGTTCACGTTAGTTTCACAGCGTTTGATTTTAACAACATCTTCGAGTAAGCTGTATATCAAGTTTCTAGTTGATCCTGAATGATGAAATTAGATAATTAGACCTTACCACAAAATCGATGTAAGCTATTTGCAACCATCGAATAGATGTACTTAAACTCATTATACTCCAAAAGGTGTTTATATTCAGTTTAATGGTATTATAAATTAAATAATAAATCAATAATTGTGAATTATTTTAGTTAAATCAGATTAGAAAAACGCTTTTTTTCTACTTTAAATTAAAATTATTTTTAACATTTATAATATAAATTGAATGTTATTTACTCACTTTTGATCAACAACAATAAGGTTCATTCTTCTCTTTTTAGACGTTCCCGAAATTGACTTTTCGAAAACAAAGAGTTTGTTAGATCTACACAGTGGATCTAATGTTTACCTCGCAAAAACAAAACTCAACACTAATTTTCTCGTATAGTGATCCTCTGAGCGACGCAGTGACCGAAGCTTTCAAAACCAATGTCGTAGAAAATCAGCAAATAAGCTCGAGAGGGCAATTACAAAAATGCACTATTAAATTCTATTGAGAACTTTAAATTACTTTCAATTCCTTTGCCCTTAGACCCCCCTTCTCTCGCGATAATGCATTACTAAGACAAAGGAAATTAACTCTCGACCTAACTGGAACTAGTTGGACTCAGTATTGCGAAATGGCGCCACTTAGGAAGGGAGTTACAACAACTGTTCCGTTTCGCCCCACCCAACGCTCGTGTGCGTGTGTATACACATGCCACCATCCCTTTTCTCTCGCTCTCGGGGTGTAGTTAACCTTCTCTGTCTCTCGCACTCTCATCCACTTTCTCTTTCTCATCTTTTTTCTCATTGTTTTAAAATTTTTTAAATGATACTCATCATTATTCACTTATTACGTAGAGACCGAGAAAAATTACGCGATCGTGTTTGCCCCCTATTCTGAATAATGGCCGCAGGCCCGTCAACCCCCGATGGGCGGGTACGCCGAGTCAGATTAAGTATCTTTGAGAAATGCCTAATGGTAACAAGTGATTAATCAGAGGGCTCGTTTATTTTCTTTTAACGAGTTAAGGATTTATTGGGAACGAAGGATTTTTCGTGCCGACGGAAACATAAATTTCAGCGTTAATTTGGGATCCTCTAATGAAAGAATATTAAAAAATGTAGTTAGAGTTATTTAATTATTTTCATTAATTACGGGAGCCGGAATTCGTTTTGTGCAATGAGCGTTCTATTTTAATTGAGCCATTTTAAACGACCTAACTAAAGGAAAGACTTTTATCAAAAGATGAAAGCTATAGTCGTAGGTTCCAATTGTTCGTGGAAAGCTC
This sequence comes from Torymus texanus, assembly GCA_036873485.1. Classification (NCBI taxonomy): domain Eukaryota; kingdom Metazoa; phylum Arthropoda; class Insecta; order Hymenoptera; family Torymidae; genus Torymus; species Torymus texanus. Next base: position 8,366 of record JAYJLV010081019.1, read on the forward strand.
ATTGAACCTTTGTGTAACTGCCATAGAGCAATAAGAGATAACCATCACGGTGATGTTAATAATACTTGGAACTTTATGCTGACATTTGAAACAGTAAATATATATAACGATAGAAAAAGTTTAGTATTGTTTGGTATATAACACTTATCATAACTAACCCAGTTTCATCGTTTTGGTTTCGTCCATTACTAAATGTAATTGAGAAATTATCACGAAGTGATTTAGAATGTTTATAAATAATAATAGATATTTTCACAAAGCTGTCATACTAGAGAAATTATTTCTTCAAAATAATCCCGTGAGAAATACATAATTATTTATGATTATTATCGTAATCAATAATAAAGAAAAACCGCTATTAATTCATTAATGTAAAGGTCTCTAAAGCATTATAAAATAAAGTTTATATGTAAAGTCGAAATGAAAACAATAAATAACTAATTCTGCTGTTCACACACAGTTTATTAAAAATTAAAATACAAGGTTTATTTTACTTCCAACAATATACGTAAAACCGCATTAAAGAAAAGTAGAATCGTCTTTTTGATCAAGCGAGATTGGCATTACATTGTAATCTATTGAAATAGCCTTAAAACAAATGGAGTTTCTGCTTTTTCCGAATAGGAGTTTTTTCGTTTTGAAAAGATTTTTCAAATGGATAATCCTTTTTGAAAAGAAGATTCTCCTTCTTTCGATGAATATTCAACTTTTTAAACGCATTGAAAACTATGTTTTAAATAAAGTATTTTTTCACTACAAACAAAAGCTATTTTTTTATTTTATTATGCTATTTTAATATTTCCACAAATGAGTTGAATTATGAATTGAAAAATGGTCAGATTGACTATGAACTTCTTCCGTGTACCTTCTATTTTAAAATCTGTAATTTAAAACTTTTCTTACATAAGAAATAGATTTGCAATAACTTAATTAAGAGATCCGAAACGTACTGCCGTTTAAATTACATTCTACTAGTTCAATTTAATCACATCCGTACACATTTTTAATAGAACCGCATAAAAAAGTAATATATTTTATGATTTAAATAGAATCAGAATATTCGTTATAGCTGCAGCTAGCTTATTTAATTATACGTATAGTTAATATAGAGTTAAAAATAGAACTTTTACAGTGATTCAGTTATACAATTCCTATGACTTTTGTTAAAAATATAATTAAATCGATAATGTACGATACAAATTCACGTTATATAGAGATAAAATATTTTGTAAAAATAAAATTGCCGTCCTTCTGAATTGAAGAAAATCAAATTACACTAGAATTGATTTTTTTTTTCATTACGAGTGCACTACTTATCTAACCAATAATCATCGTCTTTTTTAACCTCTATTATCACCTCGTTTCCAGTATTTATTTTAATACAACCAACTGGGGAACCCGTTCACATCACGCACAGATAAGTAGGCACACAATAGCTCACACGTCTCGATGATGTTATCCTTTACTTCTCCCTAAGTTCGCACTTTTCTCCTCACTCACGCGCGCGCGCACACACCAGAAGCCAAGAGCCCCTTGCGCGCGTACACGCGAAGTAGAAAGAACCGTAGGGATGAAGGGAAGTTATATAAGAAGCATGAGCGTAGCCGCAGAAAAATAAAAGTAAAGGGAATACTTACGTCGACGGCGACGCCGGGCAGCTTGAATACGTGCACCTCCGGGTTTTCCTTGGGCACGTAGCGGTAAAATTCGTGTCCATCCTTGTACCACTTGACCGAGTAGAGGGACTCACGGTCCAGCTTGAAATCGCACTTCATTCGAACCGTTTGATTCAGTACGACGTGCTCCGGCACCTCCAGAGCCGTCATGCGAAGGGCCTCGATACCTGCGAACACACATACACACAGAGAGAGGTGAATTTAAAGCTTCACAGCACCTTCGACCGATAGACGAAGCTCTTTCTCTACTTCTCCGTGCTTTTGCACTGCCGGTGGAGAGAGAGAGAGAGAGTAACGGCGCTAATGGCGCTTTTTCCGCCAACGCGAGCGCGTCAAGGACGGCGAGAACAAAAAATAAAGTCATCGGCCATGAGAGACAGACAGAGAGAGGGAAGGGGGTGCGGTCTAATGTGTATAAAGAACGTGCCTCGTGATTTTTCGCACTAGCTCAGTATACTGCACTGCGCCGGCCAACCAGGTCGCCATGCGCGCAAGCGCTTGCGATATACGTGTGTTTCTACGACTTATCTCGCGAGCTTTTCGCCTCTCCGTACGTGTGGCCGGGTGTGTACGTGCGAGTATGTATACACGTATGTATGTATGTGCGGGGCCGAGTGGTGGAGAGCGAGAAAGGAGATGGAGATAGAGACACGTCGCTTTGCACGTTTTAGATACATCTTTTAAGAGCACGCTAGCGATGGAGTTAGTTTTTCTTTCTCTCTCTCTCGCTTCCACTCTCTCCCTGACTTAGTGGGTAGCTTCAAGTTTGTTTATTTCTGATAACTTGCTGGCGCGTGAGTATTGCCGTTGTTGCTTTATTATTGTTTGGTTTGAACTGCGTCCTTTTTGACTAAATAAACGCTGGCGAAAACATTCTAAAAACTTTCGGCCGTTTTATTTATTGAGACTATTCAATCTTTCATAAAAAATATTTTAAAATTTACAAAAATAACTGATATTTTTTTTATTTTATTTTTCAACTAGATTTCGATTGAATACTGTAGATCTATTCCGAGAAATTCCTTGTTTTTCTCTTATTCAAGTGTACACGATAACCTTCACTAAAATAGTATTATTTACATATCATATTTAATTTGTACCATTTTCGTGAGAAAATAGGTATTAGGTTTATATTTTATCTTCAACTAATTTTAAAATATTTTGAAACTGAATGCAGACATTTATAAGCCATATCTACTGAGTATTTCATGTCACATGTGAAGGATAGTAATAGCGTTTGACTGTAAAAGTGTGTGTGTATAGATGTACAAACATAAATCTCAAAGCAAATTACAAAAAATTTAAAACTAACAGAAATTTTACATCCATTATAACGTTGAATCCCCGTTTTTAGTTTTAACTGACGAATTTACTGTAGCTCCGTCATTTGCCGTTGAAATTATTGAAGCACCCTATTCACGTGCAAAATTTTAAACTCTCTTAAAAACTATGAATACCTGCGAATGCAAAGGAATATACACGCTAGCGATATAAGCAGCTTGAAAAGGAGCTTCAAATGAGCTTTACAGTTAAATATGGTAATATGCCAGCACATGCTCGCATTAAAATTTTCCGAGTTTTAGACCGCTACACCGAAAATATCCTTTTTATAATCGCGCGTTAGGATTTTATTTTAATACATTAAAAGAATATGTTCAGTTTTGCGAGGCGCTGTAAGAGGCACTGCCATTACTTATATCAAACGCGATTATGTATTTCATTTTTAATGTGATATAAGTGAACAGTGTGAAAAGTTGAAGCTTCATATTTAGTCTAAAACTTTAATGTTATGTGAAATTATTTTGAAAAAAACATGTAACTTTTTGAAACTCGAAAACTAACGTGGAAAAGTTATTTTAAACTATTCAAATCTGTTTCTGAGAACTGCTAAAAATATTCGCTAAAGCAGTTTCTATATGAATTTTCAACTTTTCAACTGTTATCTAATATGAAAATTTCTTATTATTCCATATTAAAAATAAATTTAAACATTACTAATAAGAGGGGATTTCTTGTTCCTATAAAGTAACGACACTATTGTATTTTAATGATGGAAAAACTCAATGCCCGTTTATCGGACTTCGGCATATATTATTTAATTTTCCTCATATTATTACATTCACTTTTAACCCCAAACAGCACAAAACAAACTAAAGCATTATAAACACTTGTGAAATTTCCATTGTTACTTGGAATATAAAGTACTTGAGTTGTGCATTGTTTCAACGCGAAGAAGATCAAATAATCGCTATATTTTTATAAAGGAAAGATGCAATGTTTCAGCACTTTAACGATACTTGGGTTCGACAGCTCAAAGGGCACGTTAAAAGAAAAGATACATAAAAGCCTGAAGAGCCAGAGGCTGGAAGAACGACAAAAGTACATTTATTATATTTTGAGGAGTCGAAGAAAGATGGCGAAATTACATTAAACAGAATTAAAATTCAATTCGTCGATCAAATAATTCAACTCAAGAGCCTCCATCCAACTTGAGACGAGAGGTTCGAGGTTTAATAATTTGGATATCGGAAATCGGTACCATTACTATAGATATGTATGTGTAGGTGTGTGAATATGAACGATCTACCCACGTGCGAAGTTCCATCGGTTCCAAGTCACCCGCCAACTTTTCTCCATTCGGTTTCTAATAGTAAAATGAATTTCATTAGGCGCCAGTCGCGTTGCCAGGCGCGTGCGTCTCTCCCGCCTCGTAATTATGATTTCGCCAATTAATTTGCATATTTGCCTTAGGATACGATGCGCGCGACCCGGAGAATGGATTCAAATGCTGGATTTGCAATTGAATATATTTCGTGCTGGGTCTATTATTTTGATTAATGACGATTGGACTTTTAGACGATCGGAATGGCCGTTTATAGTGATTGTAATTATTGCTTTCTCAAACAAAGAATATTAGGCAGAATATTAGTTATTATTAATAAATAAATACCGCCATATCATATAGATTCATTAATTTATCAAAGATATATTACTCTTGGATTCAATTCAAACATTATATATTTGACATGATTTACCTTTCAACAGAATAGAATACTGAGTAAATATGTAGATATTTTAATATAATTTTTACTTGGTGATACGTATTTGATACATTTCATTAAATATTTTTACATTAAGGCGGTCTTATACCTAAAAATTTTCAAAAATCTAATTTTTTTTTTTATTGAATTTTCTAATTATATATGTTAGTCTAAAGCAAAAAAAAATAATCTGGATCAAAAATGAAAAAAATTTGAGACGATCTGACGGTTCAACTGAAAGGACTTGTTATCTTTAAAATGACGAAACACTTGATTTTCTTTCTCTTTTTTTTTATAAAACTACTAATACAAAAACATTTTCGTAAATGTGTAAAATATAAAAAAATATAATTATTAGTAATATTAATATAAGAATTACAGAAAATTTATTAAGTTTAAGTTCGGGATTAATTATAAAAATATAAAGAACTATATTATGTAATTTAAAATTCAATGGAATTGTCTTGTGACAATTTGACACGTCTGTTTTCGTAAATTGACCACATGATAATCCAAAATTTGACAGCAGCAATTTACTACATTAATACTCTCCATAATCCTCCCTCTTGTACCTGTGTAACTTCTGCTAACAAATATAAACACAGTTGCATGGCAGCACAGCTGACAGCTCATATAAGCAAAGATCATAACGTCCAATGTTTAGACGGCTGACTTAACTATCGACGTTCTCCATTCCGACATAGATACTGTAGATTGTGCAAAATTTCGAAATTCTGTATTACGAAAATCATATTTGCGAATGTAACAATTCACCTACGTCCAAAGCATCGGATTTCACAAATATTATTTTACAGCGAATAAAACTCGTTTCAAGCGAATCTAACGCGCTAGAAATTTTTTCATTCGGTGTTAGTATTTGTGAAATTCGATGCTTTTGACCGTAGGTGAATTGTTACATCCGAAAATATGATTTTCGTAATATAGAATTTCGAAATTTTGCACAATCTGCAGTTGCTTATGTCGGAATGAAGAACGTCGATAGTTGACTTCATTTTCAAGTGAGTCGTCTAAACATTGTACCCCCCATTTCCACATCGCCCTCTTTAAATAACAAACCACTCCACCCCTCCCTCTTCCGCAAAAACCAACTTCTTCAAGACCCACTAGGTCGCTTCAAAAGATAACGGCGTGGGCTCTTGCGCGACAACTCGAAAATAATTTACTTGTCGCCGGAGTCGACAACTCCCCTCACCCGTGATTTC
>JAYJLV010081030.1:0-14305 GCA_036873485.1 Torymus texanus
GAATCCTATCCCAAAAATATTGAATGCGTAAACTATTATGTAAGTATTTGACATGCATAAGAGTTTACGCATTCAATGTTTTTGTATGTATTTGACATGCATAAGAGTTTCCACATTCAATATTTGTGTAAGTATTTGACATGCATAAGAGTTTACGCATTCAATATTTCTTGGATAGGATTCTATTTAATAGTGAATATTGTGGTAAAAAAAGCCACAGACTAATCTATGATATATTTGAAAGACATTAGCTGTGTCGAAAGACACAAATCACTAAAAATGTGTTTTTTGCCTTTTTTCACACTTTAAAAGGTCCATAGCTTTTTTCTGAGACCTCCAACCAACAAAAACCAAATTTTGTCTTAAAGGTAATATACTTTTTGGACTATTCCACAGAAAATAAATTTTGTCGAGTACTCCTTTCACATAAAGTGAAGGATTGCTTTCCACCGGTCGAAGATAAAAATTTGTTTGATCAATTTATAAAAATTCTACATGATTCTACTCACAAATTGCAAACTTTTTCTCATTCAATGTGTTATACAAAAAGTTTCACCTTTTTGAGTTAAAAAATCATAAATATTGATATTTTTTTTGAAAAAAATTCAAATTTTTAATTAATTGTTATTTTTAAACAATTGCATATTTTGATCTAAAACTCTAGGGCTGTATTTTGGGGCTAGTTATCAACAAGAAAAACCAATTTTAAAGGATTTTTAAACTTTGAGCTTCAACAGTTGACGTAAAGTTACCCATATACATGCGTAAAAAGTCTCCATAAACATACTTTTACTATTCTATGACCCTTTTCATACCTTATTTAAAAGAATTTTAAATATTTGAAACCTTTTGTCTGATAATAAAAATTGCAAAATTGCATGTGGCCGGGACATACGATTCATTTTTGATACGCTAAAAAGACTCCTATTGGTTAAAAGACTTCTATCATTTTTCGAAGTCTGGAAAATCGTAATGAATAACTGAAAATTTAAACAATAAATTAATACAAAAAGAAATTCCCTTTCATTTTTAATTACCGAAAAGTATTCGTTAATAATAAAAGAAGGATTCTCACCTGCGCTAAAAGCAAATTAAAAAAAAAAAAAACACTGTGAATTAACGAATTAATTTATATCCGACGATTTTAACACTCTAACGCTTTTAAAATCGTTGTAACGTATTATTCACATGGAAAAGAGGCGCAACGATAATTCACAGTGTCCGCCCTACGTCGCACAGCCTGGCGATCAATTCATTACCGTATCAATGTCCGAATCATTCGCGCAAAAAGCGGAAATTTTAGAAAATAAAAAAGCACATCCGCGAGCAAGCGGCGTGATGCAGCGCGCGCCAAAACGGAACTCGACAAATTGAAAAATTCCTATTCACATATACACATACACACATCACACAGAGAGAGAGAGAGAGGGAGACAGGGAAAGGTAACCCGCGCGCTCTCGAGCGCGTTCATCGACAAGCGAAATCCCCTCGTTTATTCCCATCAGCGAGGTATAAAAAAATAACAAACACAGAACAAAATATAAAAAGCAAAGTCAAGGGGAGAGAGAGAGAGGAGGACGAGCGATCGAAAAATCCGCGCGCAATTTCACCTCCGGCATGAGCCAACCTCGCCAGTCCGCGTGCCCATTAACAAACTCACCCTCCCTCCCTTTTACTGCACTCGTATGCGCCCACACACACACACATATATATCTATATATACACGTAGGCCCGTAAAGTCCGCGTGAGCCTGCAAAAAGCGAACGCGTTGGGTAATTTATGCGCGCGGCCGTATATAATGCAGCGTCACGCGCTGGCTTTTCCGCGCTCGCACGCGGGTGCGGCTCGATTTTCGGCCGTGTATATACACTGCCACTGCAGTAGAGAGAGAGAGAGAGAAGGGGAGGGAAGCGAGAGAAAGAGAAGCGAGCTGCACAGCAGGCGGTCCCTTATTCCACTGGGCGCAGCCGCCGTTGGGTTTTCGGGAATGCTTTTCTATTTTTCGCAAGGTATACTATACGCGGCCGCTTGCGCCTTTTTCATTTTCGAAAAGCAGTGGCGGCGGCATACCGAGGGGCCAACCGAGCAAATTGAAGCTGTATATATTCCATGCTCTTTGTGTGTGTGTATGCGAACGTGCGCACGCACGCGAGGTTAGAGAGTTCTTTAATAACATTAAGGAAAATGTTTGCCCTACGTGTGCGGGGCGTCGCGTAGTCCGCCTCTCTTTTCTTCGAGAAATTGTGCGCGCAGGACGCTCGTTACTTTCCTTCCTGCTATGTATACTCTGTATAAACCGCGCGACCCTTCCAAAATGAAATCTTTCGGTGGGATCGGTGGATATTAGGTTTGTTAGTTTAGCGGATTTCCTAATTGAACGTCATTAGGCGAGAAAAATTCATTAGTCGGCTGCATAAAGCTATGGGTCCACGTGCGTATAGGTATGTCAAATATCCGGTACCGCATAACTGCCAAATTTTCCTAGAACCTATTTAAGAAAAAAATGTCTGTCCCAGCACGCGCTTCTCGCATAAACAGTTAAGAACGTGAGCGCGGAAAAACACATGCGTCAAATAGTATACGAGTGCGCGCGTCCGGCGTAGTATATATATATATATACATATATATATACGCGCAGTATATATCTCTCGGCATCTGTCGTCGTGCCGCCGCCTTAATTCTTCCCATTGTCTCGGACGCACGTATCTCCGCGACGCATCGTGGCGCCTTGGATTTTACAATTCCCCGTCGCGGCATATACACACCGCGTGCCTGAAGGCTTATCTGTCTGACAAATCTGAAGCGCTTGCGCGCGTGCACGCGATAATTCGACGAATATAGCGGAGTCGTTAAGAACCGATCGGCTTTCTCTCGTCTCTCGCTCTCTGTGTGTGTCGTCGTCGCATAGATATTTCGCATCGAGCGAAAATAAAGCACATGCGCGTTCGTTTAATCTGTGTGTATGCGTGTGTGCGTTTGTACTTACGGGGTATGAACCTCGTGAGCACGTCTCGTGTCTGATTCATCGCGCGGGGCTGTTTGTCACGAGGCCACGAACGCGTCATTGCGGCTGTATGTGTGAAGAAATATATCTCGGGCATTTCTGAAAATTGAGATGTGCGTGAGTATATGTAACGACGGTCGAAAAGGGCAAGGGTTTATGAATGTAAAAGCGAATTAAGCTGGTTACGCTTACGTGAGTGAATAGCGGCCGACACGGTGACAGTGATAACGGGAATAACGAAGACGTGGTTGCTGTATATCGATTGAGGTGCTTTATTGTGTTTACGGAATTGTTCGCGGCGTTTACGTAGGCTTAGGGAGAAACGGTTGCATATATATCTGTCAGATTCTAATTTTAGTATACATCTTTTTTGTCGATGATCTACAAAGCTTTAGGTTTTGTAACGAAAATGCTTATTTTAAATGAAAAATAACTTTGCTAATTTTAACGAGAAACAAATGCTTCAGTTTTCTAAATTTTCGTCAATACCAATCAAAAACTTTTTGATGATTTATATATACCTTCCAAAATGATGTTTTTTGTGCTATATTTTTGGCCACTTCATTAGTGTTCTATTCTAACCATGTATTATAATAACGAACCCATTTTTTTAATAAAGAACCTATAACAACCAAAGCTGTAACCAAAAAAGTTATAGGTGCCACCACTGGGCGCATCTCCTCTAATTTACTCAACTTTTGCCTAAACAACCACCTAAAACGAACAATTTGCAATTGCTCTTAATTGTCGCCCTCCTATATAGCTATACAAACAAAGCAAATCAAACTCACGCGTTTGCGCACATACCAAATAAACTCAATTGCCAATGGAATCAATCACACGGCCAATAGCACGTATGAACTCTCGGCCTATATATACTACGTTATCTCCGTCGACGCATCGCTTTCAATAAACCATCTACGAAGAAAATTCGTCACGCTCCCTTTAACCTCTAGATTTTGCCCCCCCTCTCAATACCCATCACCCATATAAACCTCGTCAAAGACAGGATAATTAAATCGAGTCGAACACTTCCTCATAACGCGCATCGTCGGCTACATACAAACAAACAAATCAGTCGTGTGTGTGTGTGTGTGTGTGTGTGTGTGTGTGTGCGTGTGTATATATATATATATATATCTCAGAATCGCATCATTATACGTAGATACGTATCATTCACCCCTCTATATACACACATATATATATACACACACACACACACACACACACACACACACACACACACACACACACGCATGCACATTCGTATAGGGCAAAAAAAGCAGCAAAAGAAAAAGAAAGAATGGCATCCCCTCGGTCTGATTATCGTAGCGGGTGCACGCGAAAGAGAAAGCGCTAGGCATCACAGAGAGAGAGAGAGAGAGAGAGAGAGGAAGAGACTAGCGGTAGTAGTAGTAGTAGTAGTAGGTTTACTCCTCCTCCCCATCGTAAATCACAGGGAGATAAACGTCCGGCGTTCGTGGAAAGCCACGAAGTATAGTAACCCAGTGACACGGCGCGCTACCGAGTGGAGGGCAAAAGTGAGAGGGAGAGGTATAACACAGCGCGCGGGCGCTTGCTCTCACAAGCCGATTGCCATGGCTTTATATATACGTATATAGACGTATACATAGTATGAACCTACGTGTCACGAAGGGGAGGGGACCACGACGACGACGACGACGACGACTTCGCATGAGCGCGAAATTGCCCGCGGAGAGAGCGAGCGAGGCCATTATTAAAGATCGCTGAATGCCCGCGCCGCAACACGGACGCGTATACCCCCCCCCCTCCCTCCTCTTACGCTCGCGTATATACTTTATCGCTGCGTACGATCGTGGCGTATATACGCGTGATGGTGCGAGCACGCGTATATATATATATATATATACGCACGCGTTGGGGGAATATCATTAATTTTAAGCCCTCAGCTCGTCGCTCTCGCACGGCTAATTTCGGGCTTGAACGCGAGAGAGCTGCTTCTGCCCGTGCGTACGTTGCGTATATACATATATATCTATCCATTCTCTTCGTTCCCTTCGTTTTTCCTTCTCTCTGAGCGTGCGCGGGCTCTTTTGTGCTCGGTTGCTGCTCGTTTCCTAGCTTTTTCGGGGTTTTTGTTTTATACATAACACGCGCGAGGGAACGACGAACGTTACACTGCGCGCGCAAGTAAAGAGATGCGCGCACGCGTGGCTGTACAAAGGAATTTGCGTTTGAATGACGACGAAATTTGCGTTTTAACGCTGGTGCACGGGTGCACAAGCTTATATGTATATGTATATAGTGAAAGTAGCATTTTTGTCTTTAAATTCGATTTCGGTGGGCTGATAGATGTGTGTATATGTATGTGTATGGTAATCGCTGCGCGATTGTTCGCTGAATGAGGCGACGCGTGCGCGTTTCTTTTTTGATATGGAGCGGAGAGGAAGAGAGAAAGAACGAGAGAAAGGGAATTTGTCAATACAGGAAGAAGATGGGGATATATATGTATATACGCGCGGAATCTTCATGAAAGGTGTGCGCTCATTGTGTGAGTTGTGCAACGATGACGCGACAATAACACTTGACTCGATTGAGGATGGGAGTCGAGTGGAGTGTCATGGCATGTAAAGTGTTTGTTGTGAATTGATTATCACGTTTTATTTTTTACCATCAAAAGAGCGATGTGTAATTAAAGAGAAAATATTTTATTCAATTCTTCCAATAAATTTGCAGAACTTTATGTAGATTCTCTTAATGTATAATAAAGATTGCTAACGTACAAAATATCAGTTAATTAATTCTCTCATAATTAATTTAGCATCCTCAATCGTATTCATTACGATATTTCAATTACAATTTAAGCGCAACACACCATTTCACTTTCTAATCTCGTAAAATTCACGATCAACGTGCTCTCCCCCTCTAATCCAGCATTCAAATCAACCGCATATAAAAACCACACGGCATAAAGACGAATCTATATAACCAATCGATTCTTCCATTATATACATACGCGAAAAAAAAAGAAGCCACTACAACAAACCGGACGGCATTAATTTTTATCGCGACATGGACGTAGCCAAGCGCATCGCTTGCTCTCCAGTACCTATACGCGCATATGTCCGTTCGCGTGCAGCGCGTACCATCGTGCTGCATGCAGAGTGTATAGCCCGACGCAAAAGAAAAGCCGCACGCGGAGGCGAGCACAATGGGTAGCGCGAGTATACAATAAGGGCCGCATCGCGCACGCTTGCTATGTATACATATATATATATATACCACGATGAAGACATCGCGGGCGTGTGTATATATATGTACATATACATATATACACGCCTCCCCCTTTCGTGAATGACGGCGTGCATGCTATCGGGTAAAGATGGGTTGTACTACGTTGTTATGGCTATGTTTGTGTGTAGGTATATACGTATACGAGAGTAGGCGTGCGCGTCGATCGACGAGCACATGGCTTCTGTATAGATCGAAGAGAGGGTTTGATTCGCGAGGAGCAAGTGTTTTGTGCTCGGGCGAGAAGCTGATGTCGTCGACGACGAGGAGGAAAGAGCCACTGTAAAGGCTTAAATCACAAGAGTTTGTCGATATATATATATAGAGGTACACGACGGATCTCTCGATGACGCGCTGATCGATGTCGGTATTATGCATTGATGATACTATACGACTGCCTTGCATGAATAAATAGCTGATATTATTATATATAATGCTATGATCATATAGATGATTTCTGATATTATGTGATCCTGGTTTTAATTGATTTAAATTATGAAATATATAGATAGCAAATCGGAACGCTATTCTATTATGCTTTAATTGTAAAATTACACGATAAACCCCTGGAAACCGTTTAAAAGCAACGAAAAAAAAAAGAGAAAATACAAAGCCTCTAATTAATGGCATTATTTTCTCCATAAAAGGCCACTTTTATCCTTAGCGCGCGCTCACCGAGCTCCGGTATCTTATCCCCCTTTCATTATAAGATTATTAGGCGCTTCGCTTCTGTATATATCTTAATGCAATAAGCTTTTAAATAATTAAAAGGCGTTGGATTCGCGCTGTTTTGTTCTTTTGCCTTCCCGAGGGAATTCCCAAGACGCCGTTGCTATGCGGGATACAAAAAAGATGATAATTCGATCGCAGCGACTAGCGGAATGCATAATTCATTTACTCCCTTCTTTCTCTTTTTCTCTCACGAAGAAACTTTCATCCGACACTCGAGCGTTTTTTCACTGCCACGCTGTGCGAGCCCGATCGAGTGCTAGGGTCAACACTCTCAACTATACAAAATTCTGACTCTGCTTCGCTCCACGCGATTTCATTGCGATAATGCAATGCTAGGCAAGCGCACGCGCGCGTTATAGCGAGCGAAAAAGCGACAGCTGTCGACGATGCGGGACACAATTAGAAGGGGAAGAGAAGAGAGAGAGAGGGTGGGATAGCTATAGGTAAAGGGAAAAATATTTATTCAGCCCGGGCCGTGTTTACATCGCGCAGTGCGCACGCGTATATAATAAATAACGCTGGAGGTGGTTGGTTGCAAAAAAAAAAGAGCGCTCGTGACACACGCGGGGTGTGTGTATATAGCCTGATGCCACCGCTCAACAAATTGCCGTGACGTTATAGCGCGCGGGCGCGCGTAGGTTTGTGTGTGCAGCGTAACAGTGTGTTGAGGATTTATCGACAACGATATGTGTATGTGTATATATATATATATATATATATATCTATAGTGTGGATGAGGAATTAGGCACACTTGAGCATTTGCATAATTTTAGGGCGGTCGGCCGATTGTTTTGGGGATTTTGCGGCGGTTTGATGGTTATACACGGACGGCGCATTGATGTTAAGATATCGACGTGCAGATTTTAGCTGAAGTATTAATTAAATTCTAAAGTTGTTATAATAAAAATAATGGGCTGAATAGCTATAGCTGAACTTTATTATATGGTATATATTTAACAGTTTTTTAGCTATAAATTTAATCTGGTAATCGATAAGGTTCGATATTACAAGAATTATAAAATATTAAAAGGCTGTAAGAAATTAAAACCACATCCTGTAACTGTAAAATTGAATAATTACACTTAAATTTCTTTTTCCATCTCATTAAAATACATGGGTAATGTGCACTTATTTACATCCAATAGGATTAATATATCAACACGAAATTTTTGTTTTCAACTTTCCCCTATCTTTACTTTATTTGCGGCTAATTGAAATGTGTGTATATTCTAAAACCAATTGACCACGTAGTTTTACCAGATTCACTATTATTACACGTATCATAAAGTAAACCTGCCACTACTCAAAGCTATAATTTTAACCTGATATACTATTTCCTCTCATTAAATGCTTCAAAGCGAACTACCCGAGCGTAGTTCATACTTTAATCTGAAATGCCAAAAGAAATATTTGTATATTAACCTTTTCGAGTTTCACTTCATCCGGAATACTCCTAACGGCCATTTCACGCCTCGTCGCGGGTCTCTGCAACATAAACAAATACGCAGGGCTCTTGGCTCGCCTACGCGGTTGCTAAAAAAAAAAAAACCTTCGCTCCCCCATCTCGTGCCTCGATGCGTCTCATCGAGCGTTGCGACGAAAACGTGCGTGCGTTCCGAAAAAGAATGGAATAGTAGTAGTAGTAAGAGGACAGAGATATAGATGTATATATATATATACGCGTAGAGGCAAGAAGAAACGAAGAAAAGGAAGAAACGGCGCGCACGTGGTAAGCGCGACAAATCGCCCGGAGAGAAAGAACGAAGAAGAAGGAGAAGGAAAGAAGCGAGAGTGCGAGTGGAAAAACAAAGAAGTTTGCCGCCACCCGCCACGTGGCGCACGTATATACTATACATACGCATACACGCGCTTGGCCGAAGAAGCTGAGAAAAAGGTCAAATAAAAAGAAATGCATGTCGAAAGGGAAACGCTGTATTCGCGTATTATACGTGTATATATGTACACGCGTTCCCTGCGCTCTGTAGAATATTATCACAGATCGGCGGCGTGTCCCTCAATTAACGCGATCGCCCGTAATTACGATAATCGCGCGGATAAGGAGCACGTACATTGCTGTTCTATCTCTATCTTTTTCTCTCCTTCTCTTTTTCCTCTCGGAGGATACTTAAAGGCTCGCTGACCTTGACGGCCGACACGACCTTTTTCTACCCTGCGCGCGCGCGCGCGCGCAGTTCTCCCGTTCGCAAGAAACGAACAAGAGAGGGATTATATAAAGTAAAAGGAAAAGGCCTGACTATATAGTCTTGGAATTTTCGACCGCGCGTCAGGCACGCGCAGAAAATTTTCGTCAGTTTATGGCGGTAGATAGGTTACTCAGAAAGTTTATTGGTTTATTTGTCAAGCTTTCTGACCTGGCTTAGCCGCATTGTGCCTTTCGAGTAGTTTACAATGCACGCGTCGCATATTATACGAGAGGTGTTGTTTACATTATCGATTGGTTTTAAAACTCGTTGTAAATGACAATAAGTCATGGGTTTGTAGTCGTCTACGAATAATTAAAACATTCATAAATCAGGGGTAAAACTTTTATTGAGGAGTGTAAACAAGCGTTTAACGGTGTTACGCCGCAGTCCGTTCATCCGTGAAAAGAGAGGAAAAAAACTATCAGTACGCCTCTCAAACACTGAGTTTCTCTTTTTCAACGGTTGCACTTGATTAAGCGAATCAGAGTGAATTTATCCCCACGTAAAACGGTTATCTCTCTCCGATTTCAACAAGTGTTTTCAATCAAAACAGACTCACTCCCGGACTAAACGCTGACATGACATATCGCAGTCGATTTCACAAGCAATTCCGAACCTCGTAAAAGTTTTAAGAAGCTTTTTTCTTCTCTTCCTCTTCCTCTCTTTCTCCCTCCTTTTCTCTCTCTCTCTCTCACTCTTTTTCTCTCTATTATATGTCCATCATCGTCTTTTTATGAATAGTGCACATAATTTTCCATTTATCGCTCGCCCATTACACGCCGTTTTATTTGCCACTTATATTGTGCGTTTCCGCTCGTTAAATTTAATTAATTCATCCTGAAAACTGTTTTGCCAATAAATTTATATATTACGCGCGCGCACGCGCATGCTACAAGCTTGTAACTAAAACGTCCGATAAAAAAAGAAGAAAAAAAAAGGTTCGCAACACCATCAATGCGTACATTAACATTCTTTTAACGCGATCGAATTACGAGTGAGTGAGATAGATAGCTAATCTCAAGTATATTCATATTCAGATCTGTAGTCTGATAAAAGTGAATGTGTATATAACGACGAAAGTGTGCATGTCAAAGCATCGGGTATAGTATAAAACGACAGCCCCGCCGAAATCGCATTAATAAAGGCCAATTGATCCGAGATAGACGCTCTTTATCTTGCACGTCGAAACTTCTCAAGTTGTCTCAATCTCGCGCGCAGTCAATTGTATAATTCAGTGTAACGTGATAGCCGGCAGTTGTTGAGAGAGAGAGAGGCGTATATACACACCGCACGACGAGACACACGGATAAATTGATTCACGTTTTTCTGCTCTCCTCAGTCTCTTCATTTCTCTCGCTTCGTCCTCTCTTTCATTCCACACACACAACCTTCCCTTCCCATTTACCTTCTTTACAACCAACATACCAAAACCTCATCGCACGCACGCATATTATACACCTGTATACAGAACCCAAGCATCGCGACGTTCTTCTCGGGAAAACTCTTTAGCAAACGCTACTCGCTCTGTATTCAGTAAAAGCAGCAGCCGCGTCGTCATCGTCGTCGTCGGCATCGCGGCTTTTCTCTCTTTCTCTCTCCCCCTCTATATAACCTCGGCGCGCCTTTGTGGTGCCGCGAGCGCTCGCCAAGGGTGTGTGCACGGGTAATCGCGCGTGCGCGTGCGTGTGCTAGCGCACGCAGTAGTAACGGCGGTGGTGGCCCTCGCGTGTGCGATATGTACGTCGTATATACCGTCGGCTCTCTCTCTCTCACTCTCTCTCGCTTCGCGGCCGCCTATTTCTCTTCTCTCCCCCTTCGTTCTCGCGCGTGGTCTCGCCGACCTCGCGTTTTTTGCGCCGCGCTTTTTCCCCCCGCACACACGCGCGCGCGTGAGCGTTATAGACGCGCGCTGCGCTGGTGGCAGCGACGGCGGCCCATTTCTTCTTCTTCCCTTTTTATGTGGGGCGATGAGGCAAGGGAGGGAATAGTCGCTCGCTCGTGGACATGGATGTTGATGATGCTGGTCGTAGTATAGCGGTGTGGATCTTTGTAGATTTTTTTTCGGCTTTTTGGGGTTTCACTCTCGTTTAGGTACATTGATGGCGCTTAAAAGTCATTTTTATAGGATTTTTTGGAAGATTAAAGGAATCGGTGTTAGTCGCTTCTTTATTAATGCGTTTTTGTTGTACTAGCTGGAATTGTGAAAGTTTTTTTCGTATGTATTGGAGAAAATATTGGTATCAGGTAACACGCATGGAACATATATAGTGCTAAAGCGCAAACATATTTTCCATGAAAATTCCAGACAATTCATTACGACACTAATAATAAGAATTTTCTTCATCAACGAAATATTTCCACGGCTACCTAACAATACGTTTTTTTTTATGCTCCTCCATTCAGGCAAATATTTGATAAAACAAATTTTTTCTACACCGCTGCATCATAGTATTTCACACAATAGACAGAGAACGAAATTCTTCTCATTTCCAGTCGCACAGAGAGCTCAGCGTAAAAACGTGAGCGTGCGGCAGCGGCAGCAGCAACGCTTGAAGGCGGAGGAGAAAAATTAAGCCCGTGCGCGCTCGCGCCGGAATATGTTTGCGTAATGAGGCTTAAATTCGGGATCCCCGGGCAAACAGGAAAAGCCACTTGACTCGTCCGTCAGCGTCGACTTATCTCCGCTGTAATTAACGTATTTCATTGCCATTCTCTCTCTCTCTCTTCTTCCTTCATTTTTTTCTTTTTTTTTGCCCAAGCGATCGCAAATTCAGCGACGTGCCTCTTGGAAATCATCGTCGTCGCCGGGGCGCGGCGGAAAAAGAAAGGGAGAGAGGAACGAAGGCAGGCGGCCGCTTTCGACGTTGATAAAACGCATTAAGACGCGAGAGCGCGGGAGAGATGATGATGATGATGGCGTCGGGGAGACGCTGCTACGCTCGGCGACCGGGTGAGAGAGAAAGCTAAAACGGCAAGGGGGAGTATAGTATATAGTGTGAGCGGACGGACGGTTGTGTACTATATACACTTACTGCCTCGTCGAGGAAAACCCACGCGAGCTATGCGTGTGGCAAGCTTTTCCGCGCGGCGGAGTTTTCTCGGGAAAAAGTGGTCGCACGCGCGCGCAACGCAGAAAGCCCCCATTTTAATTCTCACTCTTAAAAGGGGCTTTAATTTTTCATGCTTTCCAAGTGTGTTATCCACTCAGCGAGTTTAGTTTATGAAAATGTATCTTTTCCTCAGCATTTTAGATCTTTTAATGCACGGCGACGATGACGATATTTTTGCCTGTTTGCAACAGAAGCGTCTCGAATTTTCTTCGCACAAGCATTTCAACGAATGATTCACTCTCTTCTCGACTCTCAGCGCCCGTGCGCGTGCGCTTTGGAAGCAATGCCGAAAGGAAAATCTAACCTAGTCGAAAATGTCTACATACCTGCGAGCCCGAGCTCTTAAGAACTTCCCGTTTCAGTGGCACGAGTCTTGCTACGGACTTGACATCAGAAGTCACAGGTCGTGTGTATAGATATATATAAACACGCCACCACTTCTCGAGGTGTAAACACGGGTCTCGCTCGGTATGACAGTGCTCAGAATCGAAAGTAGCCGAGCGTATAATCTACCCTCACTAAACCGATGACGGAAGCCAGATGTTTACAATAAGATGGGAGCGTAACCGGTGACTCGTGCGGTCAACAAGTACTAGCTCCATAGTGTTTTGTAACAAGTCGTTTAATAACACGGCGCTAAAGATTTATCCGACCCTTATTGTGATTAATAGATGCCGAGTTTTTGTATCGTTTCAAACTTATTCGGTCGAGACAATTTTAACACTTGTTTGAATTTATCAAATTAAGGGAGAGAAAGCGATGATGGAAATCAATATAGATATGTTAATATTATTAATATTGTATAAATTTTCCTGCTCTGTAAATACACTCTAAATATATAAATTTTATTTATATAAATAACTAATTGCCATCATTAGTAAACATAAAAACGATTCTACCGCTTGATTTAAATTCAGTATCATCAGTTAGTTACGTATTTTCCAATTATTATTAATTTGAACTTATTTACTATCATTGACAATCAAATTTATTTTTTACTAACGGATTGATTATTGCGTTATTGAGAGATGACAGGTAGTTGTGACTTTACTTATTCAAAAATTATGATATTGGAATACCTGGTCTTGGTGTAACTGGTATTGTAGGACGCAGATCTCGTCGTTAAATGACAACATGCCCGAGTCAAATGGTTTTAATAAACAGTCCCAACCTAATAGTCACAAGTCCAAGTAAACTTTCAGATGAGCTGTACCTGTCATTGTCAAATCTTCAAGTTCATTATAATATCTGTGTTGACGTTTGTCTTCTTGAAAAAACATGAATAAACATTTGTCTTATTGAAAAATATGAATAAAAATTGGTCTTATTGAAAAATATGAATAAAAATTAGTCTTATTGAAACATATGAATAAAAATTTGTCTTACTGAAAATATGAATAAAAATTTGACTAATTGAAAAATATCAATAAAAATTGGTCTTACTGAAAAATATGAAAACAACATTGTTTTGCAGAACAACATAAATAACAAATTTACATTTTTCAGAAACACAAATAAATTACATTTAAATAAATAAAATTAATTAATTATATTTTTCATCCGACAAATATTCATTAATATTTTTTGTACGCCAATTATTTTTTCATATTTTTCAGTAAGACAAATTTTTATTGATATTTTTCAATAAGACATTTTTATTAATATTTGTCAATAAGACAAATTTTTATAAATACTTTTCAGTTAGTCAAATTTTTATTCATATGTTTCGATAAGACAAATTTTTATTCATATTTCTCAATAAGACTAATTTTTATTCATGTTTTTCAATAAAACAAATTTTTATTCATGTTCTTCTTCTGGCGCAACGATATAACTAACGGATTTATTACTCCATTATTGGGATACCAGGTAGTTTTGACTTTACTTATTAAAAAATTATGATCCTGGTCTACCTGATGTTGGTACAACTGGTATTGTAGGACGCAGATCTGTTCGTTAAATGACACCATGCCGTAGTTAAA